>VDFB02031812.1:0-83754 GCA_007258455.2 Sequoia sempervirens | reverse complement strand
ATACTTTGATGCATCTTTAATACATTATGTCTTGGGTTATATTTATTAATGTCTTAACATTAGTTTATAAATTAAACATTAATTATAAATATTTTAAAATCAACTAAGTATTTCAATCTAAAATTTTAATATTTGACATTACAAATAAAATTAAACTAAATTCTAATTTTTAAAATCCATAAAACATTTATTATCTATTTAGTTTTACTAATTATCTAATAGAATTAAATTAAATTAAATTAAATTAAATATTCATTTTAAATTAATTAAACAATTATTAATTAGAATTTTAGAATAAATTAAGAAATAAGAGCTATATAAAATCAACTTTTCTATTTTATTTTTTTGTGTCCAAATCATTTCATTTTCTAAAATTATACTACCCTAGATATCATAATTAAACACAAAATCTTAGTCTTCTATTCTAATCCTAACCCTAGTTAAACTCCTAACCCTATTTGGACTCTCTAACCCTACCCTAATTGAACAAGAAATCTAATTGTAATTGACCACTACATAATTGAATTCTACCCCTAACCCTAACCCTTACTCTAACTAAACCCTAAACCTAACTATAATCAAACCCTAACCAAAATCTACTTGATTCATAATCCCAACCCTAACCCAAACCCTAATTGAACTTTAAAACTAACCTTAATTAAGTATTAACCCTAATTAAACATTTATTGAATAATAGTCCTAATTGTACCATAACCTTAACTTTGAACTATAGTTGAACTCTAATCCTAACCCTAACACTAATTCTTATCCTAATTGAACCTTAACCCCAACCCTAACCTTAACCTTGACCCTATTTGAACTCTTATTGAATTCATAACCTTAATTAGACCCCAACCTCATCCTCAATCCTAACCCAAATTGAACATTAATTGAACCCTAAACCTAACCCTAAGTGAACACTAATCCTAATTGAACTCTAACTTTTTAGTTGAAAATATTAAAGTTCCTTAGATTTTCCCATTCATCGTCATTTATCATTCAATTCCTAATAGAACTCCAAAAATTTATACTTTTATAATGTTTTAATGCACAGGTCTAATATTAAGGGTTTAGAGTTTAAGGGTTAAGGGTTTAGGGTTAAGGGGAGAGAGATAGAGGGAGTGAGCGAGTGACCCATTTACATATTATTCTTTTATTCTTCGTCAGTTAAATATTTAGTTACCCATTTACCATTAGTAGAAATGACCCAAGAATTTAATAGAATGGACTACTCATATAATACCTTGCATTATGGAGCTCAATTCTCTGATATATTACTACTTATCAAATCCTTTGTAAATAATTGTCAACTTATGACTCCATTTAAGCATTTAATTGATTTTCTTGAATCAAAGCAAAAACATAGACACACAATTGAACAAATTCTCAAAAGAAGAATGACAATATCATTAACATTTCATTCAAAATTCACTCAAATCCACATAAGGAGAGAAAATATATTAGAATTATACGTTTATTCATGCTTATAAGTCATATTTGCATATAATTTAAGATAATTTGCATATATTCATCCAAAACTCAAAACAGGTTATCTATTCTATTCCTATCTTTCTACCCATATATTCAACTCAAAACCTAGCTAGAGCTTTCATCAGTTCTCTCCCTACAAATGAGCCTTGAATTCCATCTTATATGACATGGGAGCAACAAGCTTCGGGCTCAAATGTAATTTCACCACAAATTTTCATTTGAACAAAATCTCCATTGCATTTGACTTTCATTTCAAAACTTCCCACACGTTGAATCTGCAAAACATAGTGCATGAACTGGGGAAAGCTAAAGTTGTAACTACCATTAGAAAAGGGAACACAAATTGTCATCAAAATCCCCATTGTTTCTATCCACGCAAAAAAACCAAGCAACCAAATTTCCACGAAGGAAAATGTAATCGACATCAAAATGTGCCACACACACAGAACCAACACCACCAATAACAACAACATCATCAACAAAAAATTTTACATCCCACACAACAACTTCTTATTTACCCGCCACCCTGCCCTTACCAACACTCAGACCCCGGTATACACACCTGCTTCTAGTTGTTACTAGAGGAGGAGAGGAAACCTCATCCTCCTTTTCTTTCTTGTCCTTGCCCAATACAGTTCTAGTCCGTCTGCTTGGGGTTTTAATAGCCAATGGCACCACAGATATCACTTCCTCATCAGAGGACATATATCTTTCTACCCATATATTCAATACAAAACCTAGCTAGCTAGAGCTTTCATCAGTTCTCTCCCTACAAATGAACCTTGAATTCCCTTTTATATGACAAGGGAGCAACAAGCTTTGGGCTCAAATGTAATTTCACCACAAATTTTAATTTGAACAAAATCTCCATTGCATTTTACTTTCATTTCAAAACTTCCCACACGTTGAATCTGCAAAACATAGTGCAATATGAATTGGGGAAAGCTAAAGTTGTAACTATACCATCAGAAAAGGGAACACAAATTGTCATCAAAATCCCCTTTGTCGCTATCCACGCAAAAAAACTAGGCAACCAAATTTCCACGAAGGCACCATAACAACTTATTTACCTGCCACCCTACCCTTACCAACACTTAGACCCCGGTATACACGCCCACTTCTAGTTGTTGCCCAATATAGTAGATCCTCAGCTTCCTCTTCTTTCTTGTCCTTGCCCAATACGGTTCTAGTCCGTCCACTTGGGGTTTTAATAGCCAATGGCACCACATATATCACTTCCTCATCAAAGGGCAGACCATGATTGAAGCGAGGTAAATACCAACAGTAGTCAAAGTCGGTCTCGGTTACATCATCAGAAGTGTTACTCGTAAGGTCAATGGACAAGTGTTGGCATCCAGAGGAGCCATGCCCATACCTTATTTTCCTACCGACACTAGTAATAGAGCACACCAACTATTTTCCTTTGTCATCTACCAGTTGAGCAGCAACGTCCTGGAATTGCAACCTTCTACTACATCTAGTGGGCACAAGCCTGGGCTTGTCAACCGAAGCACCTTCCTGAATAGCAGGACCAAGCTTTTGTGAGCTCAAATGAACAAACCTCCTTACTGACTTACTCATTTTCTCTTGTCAGACAAGCACTCAAACTTGATTAGACTCAACCCACAAAGTGCTCTAACTGCTACAAGAATGACACTATTAGCAATTAATTCCTCTTGTATTTATTGTGCAAGGTAAAGGAAACCTTCATCAATGCTTAGTAAAAATGCATGTGCAAACATGGCAATTTGGTGGCATATGTACTGTCACCGTTTAACTAGAGATGCAAGAGAATCTATAGATCACCCTTCATGATTACCAACAACAACATCTTCACACAGATTGAGATCGACATGACTACACAAGCAAGGAATAATTCATTAATGCTTCACCAGTTGTATGATAAAATGACCACCATGTGTCATTTTCCAACTTTGAATACTACCCGTTGATCTCCTGAAGAGTTGGCAGATCAAATGGTTTATCTCGAGCTAACTCAGTTTGACATCCAACGAAGCATTGTTCACCTTCCTCATGACCAATAACATTAATCCATCTCATAAACCAACTACCATGTCGGTAGGTCCTATGCACTTTGCAAACTAAATAGCTGGAACTATGCATCGCAATCTCATTGACCTCATGGCTTTTAACCAACCTTCATCTTCCTCCTGTGAGCTAGCAGGGAACAACAGAGATTTACATTAGCTTTTGATCTTAGTTTTTGATCTAAAACCATGGGTTATGAGCTCAATAGTGGAGATTGGGCCCCACATTCCATACAGGACACACATCTTCCTTTTGTTGACCTCGCGCCAAATAACAAGGCGACACCTTAGGTCTACGAGTTGGCAGGGTACGATCGAGATATTCTCCCATATCTTCTAATCTGAAAAACCTAAACATTGCATGGTTAGTATTTAATTAAAGGCTTTGGCTAATTCGTCAGTGACATGACCACTGGGGTTAATGGCTTAGGCTTACATCATCGAATTAAAATTAAAACCCAACTTTTATTTTAATACTTTATTTCCTCTGCAGGGTTTTATTTCCTAAGTCTCAGTTGGCCCCATGTTTCATCTTTTAAAAAACAACTTATGTTGTTGTTTGTCATCTGCCTAGTAATTCCCACTTCTCCTTTTAATGAATGTTTTATTTTGCAAGGGTTGATTTAGTGTTGTTGTTGATTTATTTCCTACAGGTATTGATGGTGCCCGCCATCCCATGATCGGGAATTGAAGGATCGCGAAATCACAGGCAGGTGCCACGTGTCCTATCTGAGGGATCAAATTTGTGCTATCATTGACCAACTGACATTTGATCTAAGCCATTCCCCACCATCCCGTGATGGTGCTTGGGTTGATTAGGAAATCACGGGCGGACACGACGTGTCTCATCCGATGAAGCCTAAAGAGTAAAGGAAACACTAGCTGGCTTTAAATGTATTAAGGAGCGGATTACTAAAGTGTTCTTGAGACGCACATTTCTAAATTGACGGATATGTTATAATCTCGCTGGAAAAGCTTCTCGAAGGTTAACAACATGGTTAGCGACTGTTTTAAAGGAACGAGATCATTGATGCTCAGGATCAATGGTTGCCCGCCATTGCGCGATCATAAGTTTCAGGATTACGATATCACGTGAAACCACCACGTGGACTTCCTTCATAGTGTATGGTAAGGTGGGCCCCTTATCGCCGTGTTGGAAATTGTGTCAACTTGTTTTGAAGGTGGTCATCGATGATTTGATCAAGCTGAAGAATCGATAGCTCAAATTTAAATCTGCATCAAATATGGTTGGAGTCGTTCGTGCAGCACGAAATTAAGCTTTAATGGTGGATGAGACACTTGTTGGCGTAATTTTATCGACAATAAAATCAATTTTCCTACTTGGTCTGTATCACAAAGCATTCAACTATTTCGCTGAGTAGTTTCAAAGCCGAAGGTAGAATTGCAAGTTTCTACAACCAAAATTTGGGAGTTCTACGAACAAAGCCATGAGTTTATTTTATGTGCCTCCTCGTCATTTTGCATTTGAATTTGGGAAAGTATTAGCTGGATGTGTTGTGAGCTTGTTGATGAATGTGTTAGGGCTATAGTTTAATTATAGTTGTGATAAATTGCAATGTTTTGTCCTATAATTTTCTATCTCTGGTTAGTCCTAGCTATCTAAATTATAACGTTGTAAAGAAGCCCTAGTTTGTCTGAGATGGCACCACCCAAGCAACATTCTGGCCAGACTGAATATTTGAAACGAAACCTATATGATGATTTCCTAGATCAATTTCCCTTGTCAATGAATGATAGGAGGAAGGGATTGGTCCTAATGCGAGGGAAAATCCTAAGGGAAGGGTTAGTGTGTAATTACTCCAACATTGTTGATGCTAGGGTTCCCCTCATTGGCTTAGAATTGTTCAGATTGTGGTACGAACAGAGGAATTTTCCTCACCCTTTTTCAAATGGATGGATGTATGATATGGGGAAGCTGGTGGTACCAAATGTATTCTCTGATGTAGACCTGCTTAGGACAGTGGTTGCAAGATATGACCTTGTTACATGGATAATCAGGGACAATGATGGAAAGGTTCTATTGAGCATTAACAGAGAAGAGGTCCAACATATTTTTTACTTTAGTGAACCAAGCGAAGACTCGGTTCCTATCAACCTTGAGGAAATGAAGCAGGAGTATGCAAAGCTGAAATCTCTTTTTAGAGCAAGGTTGCTTCCACCTCATATGGCTAGGGCAGGAGGTTCAAAATTTCATATCAGCCCCAGTGACCAAGAACCTTTCAAATTAAATTATTTTGCAAACCATTTCTTGGCCACTTTCTATTCTTTATGTCATATTTTGGGTTTCAGTCCTGGTACGGTAATGCCCATTGCTTATATGTTCATTAGGGTGCAAATACAACACCCTAACTTCTCTATGACCTATGAATTCGCTTCTTTCTTGGCTGAGAGGATGTATGAAGGGCTGTCAAAGATGCAAAACAATGATACTAGCAATCAATTCTTTTGGTATTCTATGCTAATGCATATGTTTTTGTTTAAGAATGCAAAATTTTTCTCTGAGATGATGAAATTAAGGAAATCAATTGATGGAGAAATATTTTTCCAGTACAATATGGGCTACAGATTTATCTTGTAATAAGGAAAGCACTAGTTATGTGCAATTTGATAATTGTTTTACTTCCAGATTAAGGGCTAGATTAATGGTGAATATACCTAGGATCCCTGAGGAATTACATGATTTCCTCAAGCCAAAGGAGAGGAAGTCAAAATTGAAGGTTTACCATAACTAGGGTGACATTATCCTATGCCCAGTTAGCACTGTCTTGAGAGTATATGGTTTTTAGGGAGCCCCTCATATACTGCCATACAATGTACCACCAAGAGTGGGATTTGCAGAAGTTATGTGGAAGATAGGTTGTATTCATAAGGACAACCTCACTGGAAGGGGTAAGGGAACATTTTTCCCAGATTATATAGTGGTGTTTGATTTTGTATTTTCAAAGGGAGGCTTGACGCATTTTGATAATTTTTTTGATGATTACCATTTGAGGTGTGGACCAAAGCGGCAGCATAATCTTGAGGGTTTCTTTGCTCTTTTCAGACAAAGAATAAAAGCTGGAAAATTTGTTCATGAGTTCAATTTCCCTGAAGACTTGATTAGAAATGAATTTGATTTGAATAGACAGGATTTGAACAAGGAGAAATGGATAGCTTATGGTAAGCTACTAGATGTTGTGCACAAAATGGATCCAAAATATGATCAACTGTTGGAGTTCAATCCCCACCATAAGAAAATTGATTTTCTGATGGGAAACTTCAAGGAAATTATGGGCACATTGAGGAAAAAAAAGGTAAATTTAGAATTGAGTCTGGGTGTACAAGAGCAAGGTGCCAGACCAATTGAAACAATGCCAACATACTAGCCTACGAAAAGGTGGCCCATTAACAAGAGGAAAAAGGATAGTAGTAGTGATGAAGAAGTGGACAGAAAAGGAAAATAGATTATGAAAGTGCCTCCACAACCAAGTCCAAAATTTAAAGTTCCTGGGGCAATCAAAATTATTGATTTAGAATCATCACCAAAAGACAATCCCTCGTCACCACCATCCGAGCCAAGCCCTAAGAGGCAAAGAATTGATCAACCACAGGAGGATCTGATGGATGAGATTATTGTTACTTATCAAGACATGGAAGTTGGTATGCCTTCCCCTCCTAGGCCAACTGAATTAGTTTTATCTTATTTAGATATGAAAGGTAAAAGTGTAAAAGATGCAAGAATGGAGGCATGCAAGGAGTTTCTAGATGATAATACATTTGTAAAAACTCCTATATTCTTGGAATTGGTATGGAGGATGAATTTTGAAGAGTATCAAGATAAATTTAGGCAGAGAAGAGAACTAAGGCCTAACAGGTCAGACTAGGAGAATGATGAGGAGGTAAAAGTTGAATTAATGGAAGAATTCAAGAACATCACTCCTGAAGAAGGAAGAAAACTGGTGAGTCAGGCTAGTGTATTAATTCTGCCTAAATGTGACATTGCAGATGCAGTAGCCTTTAATGCTTTTGTGAAGTCTAAGAATCCCTTTCAAGACTCTAAAGAAGAGGTCAAGGCAGCATTGCAAAACTCTGCTTTTAGTGAGGAATATGAAACTCTGGCAATTTGGGCATTGGCCCCACAAGGGAGAAAACCAGACATTTCTGATATTAATCCAAATTTTAAGGGAGGATTGATAATAAAGAGAGTTTTAGAGACCTCAACCACTGAGGCCACTAATTTGACTGTGAATGTGGCCAAATTGGCCCAAAAGACTGTTGAAAGGGACGAAGCTGAAAGGAAGAGCTTAATGAAAAAATATAACCTTTTGATTGAGGAGTACAACAAGATGTAGCGAAAAAATGTTGAGTTGCAAACTGAAGTGGAGAGGTTTAGGTATAAGCATATTGGGGAGACATCAAGTGCTCTAGGAACCAGTACATTACCTTCCACAGTAGGGTCAGTGCCTCCCGCTTCTCCAATTGTTTCCACACTAGGATCTCCCAGTCAGAATCTTGTCCTCACCCTTTCTTTAGAGGAAGTTGAAAAAGAAACAAAGTGTTTTGTCGATCCTACAAAGAAGTAGCTCTTGCAAAAAATTGATGAATTGCAGGCATCATTAAAGAAAAGTGATGAGGGATTTCTTTTAAAGCAAAAGGAAATTGTTACTACTATTTTGAGGCATTTAAATGAAAAGGTTGATAGCAAATTGTTATCTATACATTCTTTCTATTCTTTGTTGTTAGCAGCAATAAAGAATATTAATAGGGATCAAGAAGTGGTGATACCATTAATTGAAAATTGGATCCCTAGGGCCAATGATCTGGATATCATGTATAAGGCCTCAAGGCTTGATATAAATAATAGGCCCCAATCATTAAAGCTTACTCATGTGTTAGTAAAATCATTGCAAGGTTTTTAGACCTTACAAGATGATTTGAGTAGGAAGATTAGAGAGCTGGTGAAGAATTTCAATGATTAGGGTAACACATTGTTACTTGATATAATTGATGAGTAGGGGAAAATCAGGTCATTTCAACAATGGCAGGCTCAAGCAAGTGAGGCCATCAATGATCAAATCAATTCAATTTGTGATGACTCAGACTATGATTTGTTGGTGAGCTGTATGGACAAAATCATTAGTACTAGCTCATTTTTGGAATCATTTGAAAGGGATGTGAATCAGGTAGCGGTAAAATACACACCTTATAATGCCAAGGTGGATGAGGTAATTAATTTTGACTAGCCAACTGATTGATGAGCACCAGAATTGGGTAACTAAATATTTGACTAAGGAGTAAAAAGAGTGAACTACTAATAGGTGGTGGATCAAATGTTGTGGTTGCAATGGTTCCAGTTTTGTGTTGACGACTTTCTCGGTGCGGTTTTCTTGTGGTTTTTTGCATCAACATTCCTCAGCTGATATGATGAACAAGAATATTTTTCAAGGTGGTGGATGTTGTAACAAATTTTGGAATATCACCAAGTGCTCTAATTGACTAGTGACAGGTGTACTTTCTAGCCTGGCGCTTGTTTTCTCCTTCATTTTCTATAAGAAATATTTCAAGACCAGAAGTACAGATTAGCAAGTTAGATAATTTTTGTCGAGTCTAGGTGAAGTTACAGAGCGAATTGTAAAGTCTGATGGTTTTAGAGAAATGCAATTTAGGTTTTGAGTCATTCTGTAACAAGTTTTGAATTCATAGAGATTTAATGTTGTGTAGCAGTACTAGCATTTGAGTTGAAATAAAAATTCGAGCTCATGTCTCTCCATTGTACATGCATATCTAGACTTTGAATAAAATAACTAAGGATTGTTTTATCCATCTCATTGTTGTGGTGTGTATGATTTTATTTTAGCTTTAATTCAAAGAATTAACCAAAATGCTTGAATGGGATTATAGGCGGATATGTGTTGTAAAAGATTTGATAAGTAGTCTTGGGTTAGAATGCATACTGATGAAATTGTAATCCAATATTGTTAGGGATCTTATATGTGATGTATGAAATCTATTATAAACCTCTAGATGCTTATGAATTTGACTCCTACAATGGATATATGGCACTGATCTAAGTTGTAATTATTAGTGTAGTTCAATATTTGTTTGTCTTTGCCTAGAGCTTGCTACAAATTGCAAATCATTGACTATCTTATACAATGGATTGTGTTTAGTTATCTCATGCTCCAGATAGTTAATATTATCTATGAACAACCAATTCTAGTTGATATTATCTTATCGTGTTGAGCTATTAAGTGAGATCATCTGCTATTGTTAATGTTGTTTATAATAATGGTGTAGAGGTTGTAAACACATTAAGGGATCACCCTCTTGGATCTTGCAGAGCCCGAAGTGTAGGATGCTTTGTAGTGCCTCTCCATTCTCATAGTGGATGTGCAGGAAGTTTGGCTTTGGAACTTGGAGATGAAAGCAAAATAATAGAGACATTTAAAGGTATGTGCTAATGATGTTAAACAATTGATATTGTATATCATGAATTTATGGACTAAGTAAAAATATTAGGAAATGATTTATTATATGTGTTTAAGGATATATTTATCATGATGTGTGTGATCAGACATGACCATTACTATGATGTATGTTATTGACATATTGATGTGATGAAAGTGTTTTGTTACTTTTAGGGTTTTCACTTGATTCTAATATATTATCATTGTGTTGTCATATTATTATGATTTTTAATTATGATTATCTTTATTATCATAAAATATACTGATTTGTGGTCAAGCTTTGTGGTTGCAAGATGGGGCATGAGCTTCTATTAGTGTTTTGGTGAGTATGATGCATATTGTTATGTTATTGTTATTATGCAGAGATTTACTTGGATAACTGAGTGATACAGTAGTATGTTTGTTAGGATAAGTGGAAAGGGCGGCATCGTACCATTAGACGTATGAGAGACATACGGGAATGAAATATGATTGCTAGAGCCTCTTTCCTAGTGCTTTGGCTATTATGCGCATGTGCTCTAATTTGTATGTTTAAGTGAACAGGTACTAGGCTACATTTCTACCTAAATTAGCAGGTCTGAGCGTGCCTCTAATCCCAATGGTGGTTAAGGAGATAACATCTAGGCCCAAATTATAACCTAACCCTAGTCATTGTTCTTAATTAGAGACAATTGATGAAGAATGTGTTAACTTTTTCGAGTTGTCACGAGACAATGTCCGATCTCATTTACCCTATGTTTGGAGTGTTGCATTTATTCGATTGTTTCTTATGCGATATGTGATTGTTTGATTTTGTTGTCTAACCTTAGTTTTGGATCCCAATCTATTGGTGTTAAACCCTGTGGTTAGTTGTGTTGTTATGATTGTGATTAGTGTTATTTATCTTTTGATGTGAATGTTGCTCTTTCATGTGAAGTTATTTTATGATTTATATTTTACCTTAGTTTGTGAGTTATTTGAGTGAAGTTAGATATTGAATCTATTATATTTATTGTTATGATTTTTATTAATGTGTTTGAGGTGTGATATAATATTATCCATAAGTGACATTTATTTATGTTATGTTTTATTATGTTATTATTTTGAGGAATAATTATTTAATTATTGTTTATTATTATCATTATTTGGTATTTGATTATTGTTATTGAGTAATATTTGTTTTACTTTTGTTTAGATGTAATTTTTGTATTATTAGTCTCTTGATTCATTTTATTAAAATGGTCACTTAATTTATGTTTTATGAAGTCTTTATGTGGTTTTAATGATTTAAAATGTTACCTATGTGATAACTTTATGGGTGAGAGGTATTTTTATTTTATAAAATTATGTTTTGAGAGTCCAGAACCCACCCTAATTACTCCATTATGAAAAGTGACGAAAATAGAAGTTAAAAGGGTGGCTGGGAGGTTGTCTTTTGGTCTTTTGGGTTCTGGAAGTGTTCTTTTTATTTGGGAGGAGAAAAAAAATGGTTTCTCTCTGTTGGGTTATTCTATTTTGGCGTGCATGTTGGATTTGGATTTGAATTCTTTTTTTGGAGAGATTTTTCTATGCTTGCAAAGAGGAAGGAGCAATGAAAAATTTGTGGCAATTTGAGGGTTTTGAAAGTTGAAAACTTTGGAGTTCAGCATCAAATTTTTGTCATTCCCAAGCGTTGGATCCAGGTTGGATTTTCAGATCTTGTGTTAAAAATTTTTTTTGTATGTATGAATGATTTGATTGATTTCTTTCTTTTGATTTTTTTGAAAATAAATATTGGATAGTTTTATTTCTGTGTGTGAATGAAACATTTATTTATTTTACAATAAAAATCAATACATATTTGTTGTTCTTATTCTTTACCAGTAAAAGGGTCTGATTGCGTTGCCCATAAATATAAATTTACAAATTAGGTTGGTGAGATTTTTAAAGGGTTTTTTTATCTTGTTGTTGTTTAAACTCTGTCCAAAAATCTCAGAAACCCAGATCGTAGTTTGTGAGATATAGTTGAAACATGAGACTGCTGTCAAGTTGCTCCTCTATGATTGAAAATATTTTTATTTCTCCTTGTAACCAGCCAAAGGAAGATTGAGATTTTAAATTTATAGGGGTTTGAAATAGCTTAAATTAATTTTAATATTCTTTTTTTTATATTTTATTTTGGATAAAATCTGGTTGTTAAGTTACTCATTTTTGTCATTTGACTGTAATCGAGTATTGCCGAAAAGAGGGTTTTATGGAATCCGTCTGTTGTTTTGCATTTTATGAAATTATTATTCACTTTTAGTCAATTTCTTCCACGCTGCTGAGTAGTCGACGACCAAATCTGAAATGGGTATTTTACAGATTTTGATTTCGAGTTGATATGACTATTTTATAGTTGTTTTATTGTTAACAGATTTGACTGTTGTCAAGTGAGAATTAGTTTAGTTTTAGAAGTTGTATTTGAGGGTATAACTATATTCTTTGATCTGTATTGTGTTGTACCATTTTTATTTAATTGTGTTTACTATTTTCATGTTATAAATCCCTTCATATTTGTGAGATCTTGTATTGAAGCTTCTGTATTTGTAAACATCAATTATGTCAGGGATGTGCATTGTTGGTCTTGATTGTGAATTACTAAACTAAAGTGAGTTATTATGTTATAAGATTATGAGATTGATGTAATATACTTTATTGTAGTGTTGTGGTTTAATGATAAGTTTTTTTGTTTTCTATTCATTTGTGTTATGTGAATGGGTCTATAGAAGTATATAGAAGTATTTGTGAAATTATTGTAATTTTCGGTTGATTCTTATTTTGGTAGTCTTCTTGAATATTTAGTGTCAGCCACTTGTGGTTTCTGTTCTGTTGTTTGTTTGTTTGTGGGGCTTAGTGTTGTCTCCTAGCACGGAGGGAGTGGGCCTCAGGGTTCCACGTGATAGGGTGGTATTTCCGAACCATCCATTGGGATTTAGGTGGTGCAATTTGTGCGCAACATGGAGAGTCTTTCTTTTCACTTCGTTCTATAGTTGAATTTATGTGCAGGTGATATTTTCATAAAAAAATTATGTTTAGTGTATCTTATACATATGTACCTCTTAGATTTATGAATCGTATTCATGGTAGCATTCTTGTATAAAAAAAGTGAATGAATTGTTACAATCTTGATTATACACATTTTTACTATTGTTTAGTATGTAATAGAGGGGTTTAGTGTAAAAATGTTGTATTTGCAATGTATGAGTTTAATTAAGTAGTAGATATGATATATCTTTATGTACTTATTTTATAACATTGATTAAAAATATATTTATATTGGCATAGTGTTAGATATGATTTGAAGATAATTTCGATATGTTATCATATGTAATTTGATGTATGAGATTAATTTATATTCAAGTGTTAGTAAAATATGGTCATAGTATATCAAATATGTTCCTTAGGCTTATTTAGTATAGGTGTATCTTAGTAGCAACGTTAGGGGACCATGGTGGATAGGTGTGCAAATAGGTTATGTTCAATATTACTTTTAGGTTATAATGTGATTATAATATCATGTTAATGTAATGATGTCATTCATATTAATTGGTTGAATTGTATTAGTTAGTGTTACTTTAGTTTCTTTAAAAAAAAAAAAAAAAATTGGCTTGGTGTTGATGGTCTTTTGTGTTAATCCACTTGGTCCCTTAGCGGGGCGTTACATGCTTTTAAAGTCCTCGTCATTTGGTCCAGGTCCTTCAAACTGCCTTCGATTGGAATTGGCAATTTCATAAGTAGATTAAAAGACAAACCTAGTTACATTGTAAAAAGAACCAACATACACGTCAACCACTGAACAACCACCTTTACAACTGACTTTTTAATCTTTTATGATCACATGAAACATAAAACACACTAATTTCAAGGTTGTTAACATCACTACTAAAATGTTTTAATTTTTTGACCTTTAAAACATTAAAAAGTACATCATTAAATAAATTATGTAATGGCATAAAAATTAAAAACATCATGAATTAATTATGTAACCACATAATTCAAATATAATTCTATTAAGAAATTAATATCAAATAGATATAATATAATCGCATAACTTATACATTTCAATGTCATTGATCTTCTTCTTCATCCAACTCTTTGTCTGTATCATCCGATCCAGATTCGACATTGTAAGGATTGGTCATATCATCATCATCATCATCGATATCAGTTTTGATAATGTCATCATCCACACGGATATCATCTTCATGAACATTAACTCCTACATCATCATGATCTAGTTCCTCCTCTTCGACATCTTCGTCAGGGGCATCATCAACTAACTGTTGATCCTTATCATCATCTACATCATCTTCTAGTTCTTCGGTATCTTTTTCTTCCACCACATTATAATTTACCAGCCTTCCTCTTGGATCATGTCTAACAACAAATGACCAACCCAGTTTACCTAGAACCTCTGAGTAAAATACCTGCTCACATTGGCTTGGAAGAACATAGGGCTCATTTCTAGCTCACTCGATCAACTTTGTATTAACCATGGTAAATCCATTATCATGTTCAATAAAAATTGTCTCAAGATTATTTTCATTCAATCGTAGCCGATACCATAGGATGATGAACAAAATTAATTTGAAGGAATTAAAGTCACACTCAAGTATATCATCCAAAATCTCATAGTATCGATTTTCTCAGACTTTTGAATGTATGTCGCTTCTAGATGAAACATTAGTCACCTGAAAGACTGCAGTTATACCAGAATCACAAGTTTTCTTCATGTCATCCAACATTTTGATTCAAAATTTACGACCATTGCACCACATAGCCTTGTGGTGTTTCACCTACAATATGTCAAACATGTAAAAATTATTGCAATATCGTTAGTTGATAAACATATTTATTCTTGGCTAATGTATGCAAAGAAAAAAATCTCAACATATATATACGCATCAATATACTTGAAAAAATAATTAAATAATATGGGTGATTAATATATTTATACGTACCTGTTTATCTCTTAAACCATATGCTAAATCAATTTCCCTTTGTGTAACATTGGAATCTCCATTACGATGAGCTTCTTTAACCAATGAAGCCACACCTTCCCATGTTAATGCACGACCAAATTGTTGACATCGCTCAATCCATACCATCATCCAATCAAGATTGTTTGTGACGTACAAATGTAGTGCATCCCACTCTCGACCAACTATATCAAAAATTGAAATTCACAAACGACGATAATTAGTTAAATACCACAAGATACTCTAATCTTAATTTATAATTGATGTATATTGAAGATTAAAAATTAAATAAGTACAATATACATAAAAACTATATGTAAAATGTATTCCAATTAATCTCCATGACCATCTTATAATTACCTCTCACTTTCCTCAATCTACCTTTCCCCATCAGGTACTCCCCTTCGAATTTGTTAATGGAGTTGGGATCCCAAATGCGATCTACATGGATCTTTGCTGCAAACTTAGGAAGATATTCACTAATGTACACCATGGTCTGGTATACCATATATCCCTCCACCATAGAACCCTCAGGATGTGCTCTTTGTCTAACCAAAGCCTTCAAAAATTTCAAGTGCCTCTCAACCATCCACTTGAGTGTGTAGGTCCACACAATTCAATCTCCTCAACTTGGTGTATGAGGTAGTGTTCTTGTGCATTGAAAAATGTTGAAGGTAGACACTTTTGCATTTCACACATTAGACAAGGAATTTTTCTCTTCCAATAATTTATATCTTCTTTATGAATTTTTTTAGATGACAACCATCTACAAGTGATTCAAGGCGCAAATATATTAACGAGATTTAACAAAAATATACAATATATTACATAACAAGTAAAACAAATGGAAATTATAAGTGTAGACATGCAAAATTTACATTATGCATTCGATCAGGATCATTTATCAATTGAACTAGATATTGCATTGGATCCATTCATCACCTTCATCCATTTAAATAATCTCATTGCCTAAGGTTATTTAAAATCAAAAGCCATTTAAATCAAACCCAAATCCATATTTCATCCTTTTCTGATTTAAGTAAATCAGAAATCAAAGTCCAAAAGGTCAAATCATCTAATCAGCATTTAATCAGCATAATCATCATCTAATCCTAATCTAATACTAATCACATCCCACTTGCATTATCTAGACCTAGCCACTTGCACAATAAATCAATTTTATTGATTTATTAAAACCTCATTTTCTCTCAACATGACAAGTCAAACAGGGCATTTATTGCTCTTCTTTCTTGTCCCCCTCTCAAAATTTATTGCAAATTTGAATTCAAAATTTCCCCTCTTGGGCACTCTTCCCAAATCTTGCATATACATCAACCAATCACATGATGACAAGTGGCCTCCTATCATTGGCAGAATCTTTAGTCCCACATTGGTCCCTCTTCAACACTTAGCATTTTGAAAATCTTTAAATAGAGGCTTCAACATTGAGCAAATCCTTCACAATCTTCACAATTTCATGCAAGGTTACTCTCTTCATTTGAGATTTGATCTTGTTCATCATCAATCCATCATCTCCATTTGCATTTTATCATTTTGAGCTTTAATCAAGGATTGGGAAAGGGTCACTAGCACATGTGACACCAATCCACTATGAGATAGAGTTGGATCATGTCTTTCATATGCATTCTTTAGTTTCTATTGTTCCATTTTTATTGCATGATTGCTTTGTTTCATTATTTCATAGGGATGTTAAAATGGTGTTTTAAACTAACCATATTGCAGATTTTAGCATCCACAAAAATGGCGCTAGAGGGAGGGCACAATGAAAAAAAAATTGTACGCCTATAGATCAGCATTCAATGGCAGATATATACTTATAGGAAGGAGTTTCATAAAAGGCTGAGGAGTTTTGTCTTTAGATCTGCCAGTTGCATTTGCTTGAAAATTTCTAAAGCATTATTCTTTTTTGCATATCCTGCAACTATCACACTTTCGGAGACTATGTCTCTCTGAGGCATTCTGTCAAACAGCTTATGTATGATCTGACTTTTTTTTTTTCTTTGTATTTCTGTCAATGCTTCCAAGCCTGTTCATTTAATCTATGAATGAAAGCAAAAGTCTAAGAGGATTGTGTGTTTTGGCTCCCCTACAAGTACTGGCGTTTTCATTTATAAGAAGAATACATTTGCTTGTTTACCATAGGCAAGTGTCATTACTACAGATTTAAAATACAATTATAAGAAATTTGGAGAGGCGTGTGATTGTTTTTTTTTACCATAAGCAATTGAAGCATTCTGCCCAGCAGTTCGCATGCCTTCATTACTCCCGCGCGGCCTCCATTAAGTCCGCAAATGGCTCAACTAACTAGAGTGATTTTAGGGTGCCATTAAACGTAGAGAAGTTTAGAAAGCATGCTCACACAATAGTGGACTTCATTGCAGACTATTACCTTAACATAGAAAATTTCCCAGTTCTCAGCCAAGTGCAGCCTGGTTACTTGCAATCTCTCATACCTGATTCTGCTCCACCAAATCCAGATTCATTTGAAAGCGTTCTTGTTGTACAGGAAACATCCACCCTCGGCAAGCAAGTTATGTTTCCTTTGTTAAATGATAGCAAGAATATTGGCAGGTGGAGGCTTCGACCAAGGCAGCTTTCCACAGCAAACGGCGATCCAGGGAGAATACTTTCCTCAAATCGCTGATATAAGCTATTCATTGGGCTGACAGCATTCGACTGGTGTAACAGATTTTATGTGATGTGCAGTTCAAGCATAAGGCACATTAACTATCCCCTTATTGTTTTCACATCTCTCTGACAGGGAAGAATATCTTGACAGTATTGTGTGCCTGTTTTTATTTGTTTTTCAGTTGTTTGAACTTGAACCGATAGATTGTTGTCACATCTTGATACAATTATGAGCAAGTTGCAGATGGCGCATAACTTAAGCCAGTAAGAATCTTAAATGCTTCTGTTGACTGTTGCTTTGTTTTGAATGCAGATTTCATATGGCATGCAGTTCAAGCATAGTTCTGAATAAAGAAATGGATTATATTTGTCATAAGTTTTGAATAAAGAGATTCATCCAAATCTTTCCATGATTGTTGTTTTTCTTTGACAGGCCATTTGCATTTAATGGCATTCTTAGCGCAGTTCTCTCTTACCACGCCAAATACAGTTTTTTTTTAAAAAAAAAGCCTTTTCAATGAGTAGCAGTCATAAATATGTCCTGATGTCACACATATTGTCACAAATTAGCAGATGGCAGATTATAGATATGTTCGCTCAATTCAAGCATAGGTAAAGCAGATTTTGTGTCCTAGCTTGTCAGGAATTTGAAACCTATCATTAGCCTCCTCGACAACAGTAATATAGAAGACTTTTTGAATTCCTTATCACACGCATTAATGCAAAGGCTTCTATACTTGTCATATGACAAGCACTGTTAATTTCTCTTTTTTTTGCATTGATTTGAGGTAGTGCTTAAGATCTTTATGTCTCATAAGTTGTACTAGCTCACTGTCAGAAATATTTTTCTAAATCTTACATTGATTGGGGCCTCATAAAATTTTCCTTTGTTAGCATTGAAGTGCAGGAAATAAACTCTTTCTTAGCAATAAAAGTCTTTCTTAGCAAGTATTGCCTACTTTTGAATAAATCTTTCTTAGCAAGAAAAGTCTTTTGTAGCAAGTATTGCCTACTTTTGAATAAGTCTTTCCTTACATTTATTGAAATCAAGGCCCTTATTAATGTGTGATTATGTGAAATCATTTAAGTTAATTGAATAACTTAGTCTCACATTACTTTATTTTCCATCTTGTAGGTACAAAAGCAAACGAAGGCGAAAAGGTGCAAGGCGAAAGAGAAGGCTATCAAACGAAAACGAAAGGAGGAGGATTTTTGTTTGAAAACACAATGTGTTTTTTAACACTTTAAATGTTTGATCAATACTAATTCACAAAATGAAAACGAAAGGAGGGGAAGATTTTTTTCTTTGAAAACATAATGTGTTTTCTAACACTTTAAGTGTTTGATCAACACTTCACGAAATTGTTTTCCTTTTCGTTTTAGAACATTAGTTTTCAATTGGGGCTAAAACGAACAATTTTGTTTTCATTGCAAAGGGCTTAAAACGAACCTTAGGACACACTTACTAGATTTCGTTTTGGGTTAAAAATTGAACAAGCAATCTTCATATTTCATTTGGTGCTTAAAACGAATTCACAATTGCTTTGAAGGGTATAAAACGAACAAGTGTTTGATTTGTGTGATTGTCTTTTGAGTACGTATCCTCTCCTTGCGCTTCGGCGATCTAGGGTGCAAGAGAAACACTCAAAATACATTTTATTGCTTTGAAACACTTCAAATTGGGCTTAAAATTTGAACATCTTGTGCGAGTGTGAGTAGGGGCATTTTCGCGTACATTCTCTTTCTTTGTGCCATCAAAGATCGATCGAGTTACGGATTGTGTCTTTGCTCGCTTTGTTTATCTTAGAGGGCCTGCCTTGGGGAAAAAGTACTCACCCAAGCGACGACTCAACCGGTAACACTCTAAAGCCAAGAGTATTTCCAGCCGGGATATAAATGAGGGTTTTGGTTAAACGCCATAATCACGCGGTTGGCTCCGACAAGATGGATCCGAAAGGGGACTCTTGCCGTATGGGTCAATCTCCACGAACGGAAAGTCCGAACTAGAACCTTTGTTTTGTAGTGGCCTATTTATCCATTGAGCGAGTTTATCAAGGTGGTGCATTGGAACTTAGATTCCAAGAAGTTACTTGCCATGTCCGATCTTGGTTGAAATATAGAGGTTAGGATTTCATCATACCTCTATATTTTTCCTTGGTTGCATGTAAAATCATCTCTTCTTTGAAGGGCATGAGGCAATCCCACTAAGAAAAACGTACCCATTAGGCTAGGATGATACATTCTTTGTTTGAAAACACAGTGTGTATTTGAAAACATTCTGCAAACAAACATTCAACATGGCTCTCAAAATTTCAAACCCTCTTGAAGACAAATATCATTGACTCAATCCATATGTTACTGCTTTCCCTGCGGATTCACGTCCGTAGAGGTTCCTAAGCATTGGATTATACCTCAATTTGTCTTCTTGAGTAAACAATAGGAAAACCTTTGCCTTAAGTTCATTGAATTTCCACATAAAATATCTTGTGGGGTTTAAAGAATTTAAGACATTGGACATCTTAGTTTGAAACTTTAATCAAAGAGTGTGTTTTTGGTAAAAAGTACTCATTAAGCAAAGATAACAAATTGGACCCCACACATGCGCTTGATATCTTTTGGTCATATTGGTCTTTTGATTGCTCTTAGAGAAAAGTGTGTTCTTCAATACCTTGGCCTAAGTAAAAAAAGTCTCTCTAAGTCTCTTAGGATCATCAAAACTTTCATCTATCTTCCAAACATTCATCAATCCATCCCACCAAAACAACTTTAGATCTTTGCAAACATCATTATAGACTTAGGCACATCATCAAAATCAAAATCACCTTGTTTAGTTAGGGGGCATGGGAATGTATCCTTTCTCATACCTCTAGTTAAATTAGCAAACCTTTTGAACAAGTTCATCCTAAAAATAACATCCAACATCTTAGGGTTTACAAGTTCATCATCCACATCAAACAATCAAAATCAAAATCCCTAAGTCTAGCATTGATTCAAAGTTCCTAAACGTTCAACATTCATATCATTCACATTTCATCCTCCATCTCGTCATTGGTCCTAAGAACCTTAGAGGTCACATTCATAACAAAGTCAAAACACAAGAAGAACATGGAATATAAACTAGATTCATACATCATGAGCGGTCCAAACCAACCAAACTATCCAAGCCTCACGAAATCATGGGATTATGGAAACTCACATCCATACATAGGATCACTATCTCCTACGAATAGCAATAGCACAACGAATGTGAGTATGCCCAATCTGAATTTTGGAACACATCTCCCCATGATAGATTTAAATCAAAGTCCAAACTTACAAGTCTATCCTCCAAACAATCAAAACATGAGTCTTCAAACGAGCAACGTCATTCCACCAAATCCCTACAAACCAAATGTGGATGTACCAAGTGCAAGTTTTCAAAACATGAATCCTAACTCGGAAAACTTTGGAAAAATGATTCCCAATACCAACAATGTTCATCCTATCATGCCAAATTTGAACATCATACCAAATCAAAACGTCATCCAAAATCCATTCGTCCATGATCCCATTCAAAAACAACAAGCATGCATGCCAAAACTACTTGAACACAAGCCAAATCAACTATCTCAAGTGAGTCAAGATCAAAATCAAGAACAAATTTGGCGAGATCAAATTGCGGAACTTTCCAAAATAGTTGAGGCATTGCGCCAAGGGAAATCTCCACCACCATTACCTACATCATTCCTTGGTTTAGGGCTTCCCCCTTTACCTAACACCAATCACGCCATCCAAATCAATCCACCTAACATCAATCAAACCATCACGACAAATCCTTTGAATATACCATCGACATCGCACCAACAGATGGTATCCAATCAAGCAACAATGATGATCCCAACCAATCAAAATACGGTCTCCCAAGGACCTATCACCTCGGTTATTCCAACCATCACTATCCCTTCAATCATTCCAACCACCACTATCATGCCCATCACATCTCAAACCCCCACAATCAATCCAAGCGTATCTCAAACACTTGTCACTACATCCAACATGATTCTGAATCCACCACCACCCCCACCACCACCAACTTCCACCACATCAATCCAATACAACGCAACATTACAAGCTGCTTTTCAAAAGGGATACCAACAATATCTAGCCATGCAACAAGCAACACAAGCTCAACAAGTTCAACAATCCTCTCAAGTTTCCCAAGCCTCTCAAGCTACCCAACCAACACGAGCACAAACACAAAAGATGACAACTATTGAAAACAAGGATCAAGATCAATCCATCACTGAGCACATGTTTACTTCATCCAATGATCAAATCGACATATGTCAAGAGTCACTTTTGAATCACGATCAAAATCCACCAACAAAACTCGACAATGAGCCAATTCAAGAAATATCAACATCACTTGATGCTATGGTCGAAGACATTCACAATCTCTCCATCGCAATTGTCGAAAACAATGATCAAAACCTCTCCATCGAGGAGCACATTGAAGATATATCTACACAATCCGATGATCAACTCACCATACATCAAGAGCCACTTTTTAGTGATCTCTTTCAAGGAGTGTTGGGATTATTTGATCCTATTGACATAATGCACAATCAGTTCACCTATGATCATGTTGAAAATGTCTCTACATCGCCTTACGAGTTAGAGGACATATCTCAAGAATTAATTCCAAAGCATGATAAAAATCTTTCACCAAAGTCTAGCAATGGTCCTTTTCAAAACATGTTGATCCCCTTTGACCGCATGGTTACAGATACTGAAAAAACCCTGAACTCGACATTTGCGGATATTGAACCACTTACCATGTACAAGGATGACATCCAAGAACCATTTATAAACAATCCATCCTTTGGAACTGATCCATGTCAAGAAATTGATCCAAAGCATGTCGAAAGCAACTCCGAAATCATTCAAGATCAAGAATTTGTATCTTCAAGATACTACAATGATCTAATGAACACTCTCTTATCTATGCAAGATGATCATATCGATGTAGCACATACTCCTCCATCTACCCATGAGATGCTTTCTATAGATGGGCACGTAGATGATCTTCATCTAGAACAAGATTGTGTTACACAAAAAGAGCAGATTCTTAACTCCTACAATCAAACGGAGTTGTCAACATCAGGATCAAATATGTCCCAAACTCAGACTGAGGACAACATGAATAAGGATATCCAACATTATCCGCTCAAGGAAACAAGTCAGATAGAACATCCAGAGTTAGCGGAGCAGCAAATTGAAAGAACGTCAACTACGGTGGTCATTTGTCAGAGCATGTTTACTAAACAAGACATCTCAGAACAGGAAGAGTCAAAGAACGAAGGTACTACCACAATACTGGGGGCAACTTCGTCTCAAGCAAACGTCAACATAGGGAGCACGAAGAGTCCTTATGATGAAGCTAGTGTCAATACTACAACCAACCACGTCACGATTCTTCATCCACCCATCACCCCATCCATGAATTGGGACCAACTTCGAAGGAAAAATTTGAATCAAAGTACAAAGAACATTATCAAAGCAAAAGAAGCAGAGAAGCATAATGGACAAATCAAATACAAATGGATACCAAAGAATACAAAGAAAGATCATCCCTATCAAACTCCATCAGTCAAAGAAACTGTGGGGCAAACTAAAAGAGGGAAAGGTATCCATCAAAGATGTCCCCCCGCGAAAAATCAAAAGCGTTTTTCAAGCAACGCATAAAGTTTATCAAGGCTGGTCCTACTCCATGCACACTTCCGTATCCACCCATCATCATTGCTTCATCTCTCCCAAGTTTGGAGAGTCAAAGGTTCCAAAACTCACAACTTAATCCATTTTATCCCTAAACGCGACTCCATCCATGCCTCCACTTTACGATATCCAATTCTTACATTGACCGTGGTATTGGCAACAACCCTATCATAAGGATTCGTATAAGCACTCTATCGCTGACAGCGCATTGCAGACGTGAGTTAACCCGTATTAATGAAGCGTATCACTCTAATCCCAAAATTGTATTCATGCACGATTCATAAAATTTTCAAGCAGATACTCCATGGCACATTATGAGAGGGCATCTACATCACCACCACCCCAGAGTTCAGCATGAATCTTCGTAAAATACAAAAAATTAAAAAGAAAAAAAATCCAAAAAAATCAGAAAAAGGATTGAAAACAGTAAAGAGAAAAAAATTGTCCTCTAGTGAAAACCACTACGGTGGCGCTTTGGGCAAGACCATGATGAAAACCTGGCAAACAGGCGTCATGTGTAGAATCAAGCATCTACGTGTGCCTGTTCAGATGAAAGCATCTCATCCCATCCATAATAAATCGAGCATTCAATCCATCTCATCCATAATAAATCCATCCATCCATGAACCATTTATCCAATCCATTCGCATATATCTGCATCCATCATCCAAGTTATCTTGATATTGATGAAATTTTGGGGCACACCTTACACTTGCTTACGACAAACATCTTGACATGGGTCGTTTTCATTGGTCCTATCTTATGCAGCATTATCTGAGCCATTAAGCATTATCCAAATGAGCATTCATTACCTGAACACCTTATCTTATTGCAAGATAATCCTTGGCATCCTTTGCATATCCATCCATCCAGACACTTATCCAAGCATCCACCCATCGCATTCCATACATTGCTAGACATTGGGGGCAGATATGTACATCTTGCTTCAAGAATAAATCTTGATCTATATCCTCCAACTTATATGGTGATCCGAACATTGACAAACGTGAAATCAAATTGGTCCACCACTGTTGAGCAAAAATCCAAATCATTAGCCCATGGCATATTTTGACGAAAAACATGTCCTTATCAAATTTCATCTTCAATCGAACATCAATCCAAACAATTGATATCAGTCACATCTAACGCATCCTTCAACATCAAATCATCCAAACATCTTTTGTTCGAAACCAAGCTTCATCAAACATGATCAATCGAATCCAATCAAAAAATCATCATCTCGGGATATCCTTGTGTTGCTTAACACTATCCTTGCATTGTCGTGTATCCTCGACAATGTTATCATTATCAATCCTGATCAATCCAACCCTTGCATTGTTGTGTATCCTCAACAATGTTATCATCATCAATCCTTTCCCAATCCTTGTGTTGCATAACACTTTCATTGCATTGTTGTGTATCCTCAACAATGTTATCATCATCATCAATCCATTGATCTGATCAATCCACCTTAGCTTGGTCTTCAACAAAATCCTCAAACAAAGCACTGATATCATTACACATCCATATCCAAATCGTCAAAAATCATGCGAAAAATCCAAAAACATCCAAAACATATCAAAAATCCAAAAAAAAAAAAAACACTCAAAAAGTAGAAAACATCAAAAACATTGAAATCTGAACTACGTCGTCTCTGAGCTTAAACGTAGGCAAGGCTAATCTTTGATCAACCCTCGAGACATCAAAATCCCAAAAACATTGGAAAACATAAAATCAAAACATTTGTAAAACCTCAAAAAAATACCAAAAAACAGCCTCAAAACACGTCAAAACGTCAAAAACATCCAAATATTTGAAAAAATCCACCCATCCCGTTTCGCATACACCTGAAATAATCAATCATCCATAATAAACTGATCGTCATCTCCATCCTTTGGCAACGCAAACAGAAACAATCACAACAGTCAGCAAATGCAAGCTTCAATCGTAAAATCAAAAGCAAACAACAAACCTCTAAAACAAAATCAAACTCTTGATCAGTCGCAAACATGTCAGTCAACCTTATATCAATAGCCTATCAATCAACTTATCAAACCATCATCATCCTGTACAATGCATGTCCTAGGATATATCGTTCCGACAATGGGCATCATTTATGGATATCACCTCGGATTCTATCTTTTCAAAACAAACTCCCTTTATTAGAGGTATGAAGGAACATTGGTTTTGTTTTGTAATTTCGATCTTTTCTCTTATTATCTTATCAAGGCCATTCCAAGGACCTCGATGATATCCCAACAAAGGATTTAGAGGGATAGGAATGGGGCAACGATCATTATTATTTTGTCTCCTCGTTGTGCTTGTTGGACGCCTTGTAATATAACTTGGCTAATACTTACTTTGTTAGATATGTATGGAGGATGTTTCGCATAGCTTGTTGACTATTGCATTGATTGGTTATACTTCCTTTCCGCATTTTGGTCCGAGATGTTTGAGACTTCTAAAGTGCATCCTAGTAAGGTTTCTGTGATGTCGTGAACAAGAATACCTATCTATTCATTGTCGAGTCAAAGTCCATCACACCTGGCAAGCAACGCCATCCTGGTCCTTATACCTGATGCATCGCATTCTTGTATGTTATCGTACAAAGTGCGATTCCTTGAAAATCCCAATCCTGATAAGCAAATCATCCATCTATCATCATCATTTATCATCAATATCTTTTATTATCATCATCATCTCTAATAAAGTCTCACCACCATGGACTTGTTGGATCCCTTTGTCATCATCTCATTTCCGCACTAACATCATGCATCCATCATACATCCATCATGTATCCATCCTGCATCTGCAAACCATCAATAAACTGCATACCACATATCATTCATATCATACATCATAGGAAACATCGATCATTTCACATGCATTGCATTTGCATCATCATCATAATATAGATCTGTTAGTCTAAGCATTTCATAAATCATCTATTGCATAATCATAGCATATCACATCATTCATCTCATATCATATAATCATTTAAGTTGTTTAGGATAATATAAATTTGTTATTCTAAGCATCTTAAAATCATCTCATTTGCATCGTCATCCATAATCACCCATTTTGAACCTCTTTATCGCGAGATCGACCCTCAAACCGAATCTTTTCGCTCGATCTCTCGAGGGGGCAATGTACCAGTGTACTTCTTTCCGCTGGGGCATCCGAAAAATCATGAAATTTTTTAAATTTCGATTGCGGCAAGTTATTCTTTGAACCAACGCAACAAGTACATTGCTTCAAAGAGGGGCAAAATGTAGACATGCAAAATTTACATTATGCATTCGATCAGGATCATTTATCAATTGAACTAGATATTGCATTGGATCCATTCATCACCTTCATCCATTTAAATAATCTCATTGCCTAAGGTTATTTAAAATCAAAAGCCATTTAAATCAAACCCAAATCCATATTTCATCCTTTTCTGATTTAAGTAAATCAGAAATCAAAGTCCAAAAGGTCAAATCATCTAATCAGCATTTAATCAGCATAATCATCATCTAATCCTAATCTAATACTAATCACATCCCACTTGCATTATCTAGACCTAGCCACTTGCACAATAAATCAATTTTATTGATTTATTAAAACCTCATTTTCTCTCAACATGACAAGTCAAACATGGCATTTATTGCTTTTCTTTCTTGTCCCCCTCTCAAAATTTATTGCAAATTTGAATTCAAAATTTCCCCCTCTTGGGCACTCTTCCCAAATCTTGCATATACATCAACCAATCACATGATGACAAGTGGCCTCCTATCATTGGCAGAATCTTTAGTCCCACATTGGTCCCTCTTCAACACTTAGCATTTTGAAAATCTTTAAATAGAGGCTTCAACATTGAGCAAATCCTTCACAATCTTCACAATTTCATGCAAGGTTACTCTCTTCATTTGAGATTTGATCTTGTTTATCATCAATCCATCATCTCCATTTGCATTTTATCATTTTGAGCTTTAATCAAAGATTGGGAAAGGGTCACTAGCACATGTGACACCAATCCACTATGAGATAGAGTTGGATCATGTCTTTCATATGCATTCTTTAGTTTCTATTGTTCCATTTTTATTGCATGATTGATGTGTTTCATTATTTCATAGGGATGTTAAAATGGTGTTTTAAACTAACCATATTGCAGATTTTAGCATCCACAATAAGATGTATACAACGAATTGAACAAATCTCGCTACTTACCTCATGTACTTTCCAAGATCATATATAACTTACTTGACATTGTTGTCAAAGTTGTCTAGGAGAGATAGATGTAGAACATACTGCAACAATTATAAAATGATCTTTCCATTATTTTTCCAAAAGTAGTTAACACAATACACTAAAAAGTACATGCATTATATAAGTGTATATAATATACCAGAATAATTACCCTAATGAAGGTATGCCAATCATGTGTTTTCATCCCTAACCCAAGTTCACCTTTCTTTGTTATCATATTGTTTATGTTCACAGCAAATCTTATGGGAAATTGAATTTTTCATATGACTTTTTTTATAGCATTTCTTTGCTGCTCTGTTAATAACCAAGGAATGGCACATATATTAATTTTGTCTCGATTGCTATTCAATTGAATGACATTTTTTATTGCATGATTAGCTTCCTGAATGTCACTAGAAATTTTAACAATTTTTTCTTTGTCATTCATTACATCCAATATTTTCCATAAAGTTTTTGTTATATTCATTCTAATATGCATTGTATCAAACAAATGCACAATTTGTAGCTTTTCATAGTAGGGTAACCTACTAAATTGTCTGGAATAACTTTTTAGTCTTTGTGGAATCCGACCATTAATGCCTTGACGACCTTCATGAAGCATATAAGTTAAACAAATTAACAATGACAATCATTATCAATTACAACATGAGTAAACACAACACAATATAAAAATATAAATTCAAAACATATCATATATGATAGATAAACATTTTGATCCAATGTATAACTTTGACGCTTAATTCTATTATATTCCAACTTCCATAGGATAGGTGTCATTCTTCGTGGTTTTGATGTAGTCTCCTCTTTCCCATTGAAAAGATGTTTTTCAGTAGTTTGATACTTATGATTTATATGGAGGAAGTTCCTATACTCATCAAACACCTACTTTTCTAAACTTGTTGAACGACGAGATTTCATCTTGGACCACAAATTAGACATGCACATTTTCCTTTTGTTTGAAGACCTGCAAGATCATATATAATTGGATTAAATATTTCAATTTTTTTAATTATATATAATGAATAGATTATTTTAAAAACATGCATGATATCTACTTCATCAAATTAAATATTGTTAAAGTGTAGTCAAACGTTATAACATATCACAAAAATGTGTTAGCCCTAGGGCATCATGAATTGTTCATACAAGCATTGCATGGAATTGAAATTGTCTTTGTCCTATTGGTCTAGAGACATCATATATAGTGACGCCATTCCATAACTTTAGTAATTCGTCAATAAGAGGTTTGATATATACATTCATATCTTTAACTTGGTACTTACTTAGTTGAATGAACATAAACATTACATAATTATTATAACCATTTTACTGCAATATATATAAATTAATGTACATGACTATTGAATGAAAAAAATATGTCATTATGCAACAAATAAGACAAATGAGATGCTACTACGTTAAAGAAAATTGATGTAAACAAATACCTGGAACAATCATTAACAACATTATGTGCTCCCTCTTTATTGACATCTATGGAGGAATGTTATTGTTGATAACAAAAACAGGCCACACTGAGTAAATAGATCTCAGCTCTCCAAATGGATTGACACCGTCCACTCCCAATGAAAGCCTGAGATTACGAGGTTCTTCTTTAAAGTGTGGTCTTTTTTCCTCCATGTCCCGAAATGCAGAACCATCCATAGGCATTCGAAGAATGCCATATCCACTTCTATTATGTGCATGGTAATCCATAAATTGTGCTAAGCTTCACCCAAATAATCGTTGCATACATGGAATAATGGGAATATAACGTAAGAACCTTGGTAAAGACCTTTTTGTTAGTTGATCTGTTCGATATCTATCGATATGACATTTGGGGATACATTTGCAAATTCTTGTTGTTTATGATATATAATATGATCATTGGGACATGCATCTATTGCTTGATACTCCATTCTATATATTTCATAATGGAACATAAATCTCGGTATGAGCGAGGTAAAATATTTGATGGTGGTAACAAAAATTCACCAATCAATCTACAACAAAAAATAATTTGTTCATATAAAGAATATTAATGGTACATATTTCATCCTTTATTTACTAGTTATGAATTAACAATTAAAATAGATGAAAAAAATGACATATATAGCATACCTTAACATCCGTGAGATTGTTATGTTTGATAAACCATTCATAACCTTCAAATTCAACAACAATACGGCAGAGAGAAGAGTTATTTTGGAGCCTTCATAAAGGGGCTCGTATGCCTTCTCAAGTACAGGTAAATCATGAACATCATCAAAGTCATCTTGATTATCATGATCAACTCTGCCACTAAATGTGTCATGGATCAATGTATCTGTACCATCATCTTCAACTGTGTTATCTGGTGCATGATCATCTTCTTTCATAATATCATTTAACTTCATCTTCGATATTCACAGCTCCATGTTCGTCCGCTTGTAAAACCACATTCTTCAGGCCGTGATAATCTATATCATCAACCGTAGGGCGTCCCACCTTTATAATAATGATAAACACAAATAAACCATGATCATGATCAAGTGATTATATATATAATGTTAAAACGATATAAACATTTACAAATTCAGTCAATATAAACACATATAATGAACAACTTACCAATGGACAATAATCATGCCCCCCTTCAATGTGACCATGCTACCTACAATGTTTATCAGCTGTTGTGATTAAAAGTCATCTTGTCTTTAAGCCCTTGCAATTATTGCAAGGACAATAACATTTCTCATTACCCTTTTTCTTTTCAATCTAGCCCACAATCTATCAAGTGTCTCTTCATTTTATTCTGGACTAATATTATCTGACATGATTTTTCTTTACAAAACTTGACTATTTAGATCTTCAAAAAATATCAAACTCACACTCCAATAATTTGTTTTCATAGACAAGTAACATAATCTAATAATTCTGATATTTTACACCAAAAAAATTTGGCATGCAACCACCCTTGCAAAAGAGAAGATATTCTGAAGTTAATGACCCCAAAAAACACTTTAAAATGCTAATTCTAAAACTTATTAAATTCTGATTTTACTATGATTTCCAACCATTAAGACTCATAAAATCAGAATATTGAACTTCATCACAAACTTCCTACAATGATGGAGGTAGCAAGCTAGTAAGAGCAAGTGACCCATTCCTAAGGAGCAACAAGTCGGAATCACCATTGATAATGTCAATACGTATTTATCTTTTTAGTTAAAGATGCAATGTGTCACTTTTTATGACGAGTTTATCCCTAGGGCTCTCAACATTGAGAGAGTCCTAATAAAAAACAATAGAAACATTGGTAAGAGCATGATTAGGGTACAAACCCTAGGCCTCCGTAGAAACATAAAAAATAACTATAGCGGATTAGTGAGGTTGCAATACTAGAAAGATTGAGACATTGTAGGTAATAACAAAATCTTGCAATCTAAATATTGTAGCCAATAACAAGCACACTATGTAGCTTAGTGACATTTGTAAATGCAATCTATGGTAAGAAGAATGACAGTCATTTGAGATGTGACAGTCAAAAAGAGGCTGAGCAGTGACAAGATAATAAAGCTCAAACCTTGCATAGTAAAGTGGAGATTTTAACAGTGAGATTCCTTACCCCCTTGCTAACCTTAAGAGTTTTTCAAATGCTTTTGGTAGTGTTAGACAAGGAAAATGCAATCAAGGAATCACTGTCCAAATGAAGTAACAGTGGTAATCATAGGTTCAATGTTTCTTCTTAGCCATTAATGTATAATGGAGGTAGTGGATTGCATGTTTGAGCAGTATTTTGAGACTCATCAAAGATGGGAGAATAGTGAATAATACCTTGTGGACTGTGAAATATGTCAATAAGGTTGAAGGATCTTAAGAACTACAATACCATGTAACAATGAGTCCCTTGTAGTAAGTAGGTAGTCTATAGGGCATAGTTTGATTTTATAGAAGGATACTCATGAAAGGAATCTTCAAGTGATAGTGAGTGAGCTATTTGAGATTGCAGCTGAGGGTGCAATACCCAATCTTAAAGGATGTTAGCAAAGCAGTAAATGTGCAAGAAAATAAAATCATACACAACAAACAATTCACAATGTTATCTTGCATAATGCCTTGAGTTTGAAGACAAAAATCTCATTCTATCTTCATGATGAAAGTGGTGACCTTAATGGTCAATCACTAGCAACCATGATTTTAAACACATGCTATTGTGCTTATGGAGGCAACATTTTAAGCAAGGCAGTGAGTGGTGATTTGGAACAATAGTAGGTATGAAGGACTTGTTTTATATGCATACTATGCAGTCTAGCTTAAGACACCATTCTTAGAAGAGATTGAAGGTGGATTATGGAACTCAAGGGTTACCATGAAAAGGATTAAAGCAAAGACTGAGATCTATTTAAAAGCCACGGTCATGAAGATATTAAAGATGTCACATGCAAAACTCTAGTAGCTAGAGCAATGACTACAGTGCCAAAGAGGATAATGTGCTAGGGAAAATTTAGGAGATCTCTACATTATCTAATTACAGGGAAATACATCATTTATTTATTTTTTTAATTAAAAGAAATCATTCTAAACCCTATATAGGATACATTGATACTTCAAAATCCTCTGAAGGAATTTGAGATTATGCAAATATATGTCAAGTAATATTCATAAGGTTTAGAAAATCTTGATCACTCTCTAGAATAGCCCATTAAACATGGGTTGTGCTTGAATGCACTACATAATTGATAACACAACCACTCTGCATATCAACCAGAGTTATAGGCTCTTTATTGCAGCAAGAGGTAATCACTCTTCGATCATGCTATAATTACATCTTAACCTGTTAAACTTGAGACAATCTGAATGCACCCAATGATGATTGACACCTACATTATACAACATTAATTAACTACATTATATGAGTGCCTCCATTTCCATCACAACATAGCCACATTAAACTTGGGTCACACATGAATGCATCCTATATTTTTTATAGCACAACTGTGCCACATGACCAATAGAGTTATGGATCACATAATTATAGTCACAAGAATCTGTTCCTTGGTTGTGATCTTATGGTGATTTCACACAACAAAATCTGGACATGAAATTCTCAAAACCCTAAACCTCTAAAAATGAAATCTGATGAAATGTTACTTTAAAATATGATTTTCAAACCTAGAACTACAAATCTGACTTCACAATTGAATTCTGCAAAAGACAATGACTACCCTCAACCTGGCGATATCTTCTTGAATTTTTTTTATTTTTCCCAAGAAAATAGTCCTTAGTTCTCCACAAACTGTCTCAAGGAGAGCAAAACACTGTCGCAATAAATCAAGCGTGAACTCACTTTTCTTTATGTCGGCCACAATTTGATTTTTTTCTATTTTTCATGTTTGTCAAAAATTTGACGAAAATGATAGCCGACATTTCGACGAACCCTAGGTTCGTCGAAATTTCGATGAATGTCAGGGATAAACTTTCAAAAAATTGAAAATTACACATCAAATTTTACAAGCACTCGACGATACATCAAACTATACATATTTCATCAGACAATTTCGTCGGATTTTGTACTCAAATGAGTTAGTGAGAACTTAAATAAAACAATTTACCATTAGGTCTTTCACAAAAAAAACCTAAAATAAACTCCCTTATTGCTTTAAGTGGCATATTAATACCACATTCTTGTATAATCATGTTAGTATGCAAGGTATAATGTATATATCGAAAAACACCATAAAAAATAATGAAATTGAACATGCGTTTTACAACAAGATATTTGTTGCTTATTAATTTTACATACAAGGGTTTACATTTTTCAAAAGACCTTTGACTTATTTTAATATTACCAGGTAACACTAAATCACCACAAAATTTTCTATAAAATTTAGTTTGTGTTGTATCTGATAGGTGTTTTGGGTGAGGATCACAAACTTTGGACCCCACCCTTAATTTTAAAACATCTCTAGCATTAGATGAAACCCTAGTATTATCATGCCAATATTTTTTGGTCAAAGATTTAATTTCAACATACAATTTCATATCAGACCTCGAGAGTCAACCACTAAAACTCCAACATTGGTTGATAGGATCATTTTCTATACTTTCTCTTCTTTTTTCCGCTCTTAGCAATGTTTTAGGACGTATTTTTAAAACTTCACTAATATTTCTTACCATTATTTTATTCAAAGTTGCTTTATTAATTATAGCAGTTGTTATAGCTCTTCTTGCTGCATTTTTTATCTTTAGATCGACTATTTTTCCCAATAGATTGAATGGAACTAGAAACAATAGACATAACATGTTTTAATGATTGATCTTTTCTTTTTGGTTTAACAAAAAAACCTAACATTTTCATTATTTTCCTCATTTTTTTGCATTCTTATCAATTGCATCATTAGTTGACATTGAAATGCAATTTTTTTATGATAAAAGATTTTTTTGTATATTCTATTTGCATGTGTTCTTATTTTCCTCCAAGAAATTTGACCAAGAAGATTATCAAAAACACCACTTTCAATTTTTAAAAAAATATTTTCATTAAATTCAACATCACATTCTAGATTTCCATCTTCATCTTCATTTTCATTTTCATTTTCAACTTCAAAATGATTTACATTTCCATCTTCATTTTCATCAACAAAACGGTTTTCATTTTCATTTTCATCAACAAAACGGTTTTCGTTTTCATTTTCAACAAAAGGATCATTCTCATTTTCATTTTCAACAAAATATTTTTCTTTTTCATTTTCAACAAATTCTATAAAAGTTTCATCTCTCCGAATATTATCAATGTCAACATTGTTAAGTCTAGCATCTTGTAAAACTTCTACATACAAATTTACCATTTCACTAACATGTGGATTTGAAGACCTACCTGGATTTGTGCATATTGAAACATTATCCATAGCATTGAAAGAGGGATTTGAAGACATAGTAGGACTTGCTTGTATAATCATATTCTTCTCCAAATTAACTTCTTGCAAATTAGCTTCATCTACAACCATGGTGTCCTCAATGTTTTCATCTTCAAAAGTTGTTGGATTGGATGCTCCACCATCATTCATTGATTTAACTCTCATTCTTCTTTCTCTTTGTTTGTGTTTCTCTTTCTCTCTATTTGCTTGAATTTTTTCAGGAGTCAATGTCTTCCTCCTCTTATTACGAGCTTTTGAACCCATGATTATAAAATTATCAAGAACAAATGAATGTCAATAGTGAAATTCTTCAAAAAATTCAATCCAAATTGGAAGTTAAAGACCTATAAGGACAAAATTATTCCTCTTGTGTTCCTCAAAACAAGTAGAAAACTAGCACAATTCCACTTTAAAAACTGTTTTCTTCATGCCTCCTTTGAAAAATTTAATCCATATTGCAAGTTGAAGACTTTTTTTTCCTCTAAATGAGTACAAAACTAACACAATTCCACTTCAAAAATGGTTTACATGATGCCTCCTTTGAAAAAATCAATCAAAAATGCAAGTTCACCACCTGTAAAGACAATAGTTGATGAAAATAGCCCAATATATCGCACTCAGTCGTACATGTGAAGTTGTAGACTTCACAGTAAACTTTGCCAGTAAATTAAAAAGAATGGTTAAAAACAAACGGGATTCCATTTTATAGTCGGGATCCCATTCCCCAATATTAAATGTGGGGACCGTTGACAAAGGAACAAGATCCCGTTTATAAAGCAGGGTCTCATTTCCCTGTCAATGGTCACCGCATTTAATATTAAGAAATGAGATCTCGTTTCAAAAAATTTGAAATTGGATTTTCTTTGTGGTCGGGTTTTTGGCTTGTATTTTGGTTCAGGAAAAGCATTGGGAATCTGAACCTAGGCCTTCAACCTGGTTTGACCTACAAGTTGAAGGTCTTAACAATGTCAGAGAAAAATACCGAGTTTGGACATATGGCTGATGACTTTTTTTGCAGAATATTTTGACGAAATTAAAACCCATTTTAGATGAGATAGTACAGATTCCAAATATGTAATTTTTTTTACAATTGGATTATATTTTCTATTTTTCAATTAATTTCTGATGAAACTAGTCCATAAACTTTAAATGTCAAATTTTTTTACTATTTTAATAAATTTTGATCAACATAACATTTTGACAAATAGATTGCATGAGAACGCACTTCAAAAAATTCTTTTCAATTTAAAAAAAATCAAAAATGATAAGTTTAGGTCATCTTATGCATTTCGTACAAGACAATTTTTCAAAACAACAAATATGGCTAGTAAAATTTTAACAAAAAAAAAAAATCAATAAAAAATTACAAAAACTATTGAAAATGTGCTTCGGTGAGTCACAAATATTTTCCCAAAAGGATTTAGAAAAATACAATAATTTAGGTCAAAATATGGATGTTGTACACGTGCATGGTATGGTAAAAAAAAATGACTTTAAACAGTGGTTTTTAGAAATGCCTATTGAAACTCAATTTGTACCATCTAGATAAATTACATATTTGGAAACTAAACTCTGAGTACTACATTTTATGATTAGTGACTTTTTTGAAGATTTCATCTCTAAGTGCTTCAAATTTTAAGGTCAAATGTGTCAAATTCTAAAAATCGAGGAAAACACTTCCACTTTTTGGCCAAAAAGTGGACTCAACTTCTTGCCAGTGCCATTAGTTCAAAAGCTAATCTGTAGAGGATATTACTAGAAGAACATGGAACGAGATTTCTTTGAATACATTAAGAAATGTCACAAGTGTCAAGAGCATCAAAACTTAATTCATGCTCTTTCATCTAACTTCGTGCACAAATTCCTATTTGGCCATTCTCGGTATGGGGTTTGGATATTATTGGAAAACTATCTCCACCCTCATCTGAAGGACATACGTTTATAATCACAACAATGGATTATTTCATGAAATGGGTAGAAGCTATTCCCTTGCGTTCGAAAACTACCGATGTAATATGTTGTTTCATATTGGAACACATTATTGCTCGCTTTGGACTTCCTTCCGCATTAGTTGCGGACAATGGAACACCATTTAAGAACAATGATGTGACGAATTTCTTGGAAACGTTTAACATACAACATCAATTCTCAACACCTTACTACCCGTAATCTAATGGAAAATTTGAATCAACTAAGAAAAATCTTGAACAAATTCTAAGGAAAATAGTGAACAAACATAATAAAGACTAGCATATGCAATTAACATGTACGTGTTATGGGCTTATCATACTAGTATCAGAACTTCAACAGGAAACACACCTTATAACCTTGTTTATGGTGTCGAGGCAATTATGCCCTTGAAGCTAGAGATTCCATCCTTAAGAATCGATCTTCAAGGGCTAATTGATGACAATACTTATAGGGAACAACAATTACACCAACTTGAAATGCTCGACGAAAGGTGCATCAATGCCCTCGAACATCTTCAAGCTTATCATAAGAAAATGCAACGAAGTTATAATGATCATGTCATCCCTCATTCTTTCAACAAGGGTGATTTGGTGCTATATGAGAATCAATGAAATGTCAATGCCAACCTGACAAAGCAAGGAAAGTTTAGCCCTAATTGGTTAGGACCTTATGTAGTTCAAGAGAGCTATGGATTTGGAGCATACCTAATATCTGAAATGGATGGTACACCTCTTCGAGAACCTATTAATGTTGTACATTTTTGTTGGTACTGTGCCTAGCCTTTCTGAATAGTGTGAGTTCTTAAAGCAGTGTTGTTAGAGAAAATGGATAGTATGTTATTGTCTCTTGCACTTGCTTCGTTCTTGACACATAGTTCTTTGTGTCTTAAATTGTGGAGTAGTGGGTCCAATGTGGTTTTGGATTCTTACTTTAGGTATCATGCTATTTAGAACTTATGGTGTATGTTATGTTATGTTAAATCCTTATTTACATTTAATGTTTTACGATTAAATCATAAGTGTATTTAATTTATCATAACATACTACATCATAAATTTAAGAAAGCTTAATAAAAGACATGTTAGATCATCACTAGTACAATGTCACTATGGCCTATGACTACTGGATCCCTTGGGATGTGGTGTTCATGCCCGTCGAGAGACAGTGGTGTGTGATTGAGATCTACTCATGGTAGACATCTCCCACATAGTTGGTAGTGCCCTATGTAACTCACCCTCTTGTATCAGTGCCTCCACACACTCTCTCTCTGCACAATCTCTATCAACCTGGATTCTAACATTCTCTCTCTATAGCCGCTCGACCTCTGACTATATGATATCCTCTCTCTCATATCTTCAAGCTACTCAAGCCTCCTCTAACTCTACCACCAGTGTTGATACTTGAACCTCAAGATGATCAGCGTGCCTGGATACACCATCATATGCTCCCTTGAGTCTCACATAAGGCTCAAACAGGTCCATGCACTATGCCACGAGTGGTGGGGGCATGTACTCTGTGGAAGTAGCCTCATCTACATGAAGAGGTGGCACTATCTCTATAACTGCACATTGGAAGAGGTCCTCAGGATCTATCATGAGCCCTGTGAGATAGAAATCATAAGAATAATAAGTATACATCATCATAATATATACATATACATGAGCATGATATACATAAAATCATAAATCATAATAATAAATATCATCACCTGGGTTTGTAGCATGATACATAGGAATCTCGAACACCCTACTGCTCTCTCCATGCTCTTGGACACTCGCACATGCAGAATGTGACCTCATAACCTGTGTACATGAACTGTGTCTCTCTACTTGGGTCTAGGAGGATTAGCCTCACCTATGTCATTGTCCTCGCTCGTCTACTAGCTCTGCTCATCCTTTGTGTCCTCGTCATCCTCCCCTCCCTCATATTTTTTGTCCTCCTCTGGCTCCTTATCTCCCTCTGGGAATAGATCTATTGGATCTACCCTCTATCGTGACTCTCTGTCCTCCTCCCTGGATCTGGTAAAGGTCCTACGAAAACCATAGGATAGTCCATAGGAAAGATAGCTCCTCAGTGAACCACCTCCCACCACTCGTCACATACTCCTATTTCGTGCTAATGTAGTCTACGTCGGAGACTGGGGGCATGTTTGTATCCTCCTCCTCTACATCGCTCTAGATGACATCATCTGTTGTCAACCATTTAAGGTCCCTAGGTCTATGGGTACTCTATACTAATCATCTATATGAAGACCGCAGTGTTGGTCATCTCTGTATCTGCCCAAACTTTCTCATGACACAATCATAATAGAAGGGTCTCACTACATGATCGTGTTGTCCTAGCAAAAGTCTATCTCTCTACATCTGCCTCATCTATCCTATAGTGTCTAGCTAGAATAGCTCTATCAGATAGGGTCTCCATATAATGTCCTCCTCACTCAGTCTGTCAAATCTAATGCTCCAAAATAGTACATCACCATGTTGCAATGCCTGTCTAAGGGGATAACTGAAGGCCTGTGGGTATCCCACCACTGTGGAAATCAGGAATCCTGTAGGCCTGGTGTAGGTAGTGTGCTCTAGGATCTAGGTCTGTAGTAGGGTGTAGTGCAACATGCTTTGCAGCTCTCCATAAGTAAACTGAACCAAGTCATAGTACATGTGTGCCAGTATGCTCTAACCGCATGTGAAGACAACATGATAGTGCTCCATGTCTCAAATCATGTGCACTAGCCCCCCTCCAGATGTGCTCCACGACCATTGGGGGCTAGTACTAGCGCTACTATGAAAATAAAGATGCATCTAAAAAGTGGTGAGTGTGCATGAAGAAGCCATGAAAGCTCAATGTGTGGTCCTACAATCCTATGATGAACCAATTTTCCTAGGAAATACTCAGTGTCAGACCGCATCTCCTCAAAGCTCTTGCCCTACACTAGGAATACCCTCTCTCCTCGAATAGGTACTCGCAGTATGCAATGTATGTCCTCTAGTGTGACTGTCATCTCTCCTATAGGTAGATGAAAGGTGCAGGTGTCTACATCCCATCTCTCAGCCAATGCCATCAGCATGGCATCGTGATACCACATGGTTGGTGAGAGATAAACCCAATAGAGGCTCATCTCCTAGAGGATCTACACATCCTCCTCAAGTAGCTGATCAACAAGCTCTCAAGGATGGCTAAACATACGACTGCCTAGGTGTTGGCGCGACCGGGGTGCAATCTGCCATAAGAAAAGAATCAAAATGTCATTTAAAAAATCTTAAAATCTTAAATTTGTGCTTTAATGGTCAAAAAGTGTACTAAAGTTGCTCTAGGATATCTTAATTAAGGATTCTATACACTTTATTCCTTAACTGGGACACTTTGCAACAAAGTGGGACACTTTGCAACAATCTAAAAACATGAAAGAAGAACCCTCCTTGGACTATAAATTCATCTAAAAATTTCATAAAAACATAAAAAATTGATTAAACCGAAGTGCAGAGAAGGCGAAATCCACTCACACTAGGCTATAGCTTTCCCTTTGTAACTGCCTCCCATATAAGCTTGATATGTGGATGGGTGGATGGGAGTCTGCTCGGCATGATGGCCCACTCTACTCAAACCTCACTCTGCAAAAAGGTAAAAGAGAAAATGAATGTGAATTACCTTCCCTTTTATCTTTATATGCATGCATATTTGGGTCACTTTTTCTTATAAAGAAAAGAAGTGCTCTTTATTTAAACTAACATATTTGGAGCTAGTGAACTCTATTTTCGATGTCATTTGTTGCGGGTATGTGCAGGATCATGATGGACCAAAAAGTGGTGACATGATGGGTATGTGTAGGGTATGTGGCTGACAACTTTTTTTTTACCCAAAATTGATGAAATGAAAAGGGTTTTTAAAGAAGATTCTCAACTTTCCACCAATATAAATTATGCTTTACTTTGAATTTAATAAATAATTATTATTCATTTTCTATTTGAATTATAACTAAAGTCTTGATTAATAGGCTTATTGAAAAACATATATAGCTTTCAAATGGTATCATACTTTTTGAATCTAAAACATCCACCACATTGTATGATTTGCATACTATAGGATTAGAAAAAGAAAAATTTAATTTCATGAAGTTTTGACCAAGTTAAGGTGGTTAGACATACGAGTTTCTATAATTTTTTAAAATTGTAATAAAAATTTCATAATTAATTATTTACTTGGAAAAAAATTACAAAAAAATATGCATCACATCGGGACATGAGTCCTCTACTTATATCTAAAATCTTATAAAAAAATATTATCATTTTATTGTGGTTAGGATCGTCAGACAAAAACCTACTTATTTTTTCCCTGAAATTTAAGTGTTATTGCATTGAAATTTCAAATTTTCACCAAATAATTTTATTTTTTTTGTAAATAAACCTAGTAGTTTATAAACTAAATTCAATTTTCTATAGATTCTATTCTTACATATTTTTAAAATAATATAGATAACTTATTCAAATTTTTTACGTTAAGTTGCCTAACTCTGATTTTTCTAAATTTTTTGCCACTTAAGGGCTTGTTTTTTCCATGATGATCCTGCACATACCCTTGCATTGGAATTGTAGTTCCGCCCCTGTTCTCATAAAATATCTATCATCATGTGGCGTGGTACTTGGAAATTCCCTATGATGGACTTGTGCAGTTCGATGTGGTTGGATTGCTACCTTGATTCCACCTTCGTAAAGCAAGCATAATCAAGGGGGGGCATACATCTACCCTCAAATTTAATTTGCTAGGAAAGTTAGATAAGAGGACTATTTTTGAGCTACTAAAAAATCTGTGATGTAGGATACAGTTACTAACATTCTGGTTTTGTAGGTAACTACAGTGAGGTGTTCATTCTCCTTGGTGAATCTATATGAGTATCCTTTTATAAAGTTACTTGTTGAAGTACTTTAGCTTGCATATGCACATAGTGTCAAATGGCCACTAAAGTGGGGGCTAAATGTAGTGTAGAAAAATACATACCTTTTCATTTTCACACTTAATTTGGACCTATTTTAGCATCCCTTGCATTAAATTCCCTTTAGGTCACTTGTACTTATGGGCTCCTAAGACCCCTTTTTGTGCATCCTGAAGCATATTTCAATCGTAAACCTGACCAGAATCCATAAACAACTGTTAATCTTGGTAACTCACCTTTCAAAGTTACAAATTAAGCCTTGTGGGACCAAGACGCCCTTGGTGGTGTCTTAGTCCAACCTAGTGGGACAAAGATGCCACCTAGGGCGTCTTAGTCTCGAGTGCTTTATTTTTTAGGAATTAAGAGCGGGAAATGAAAATATTTGAATTAATTTGATATTTTGTTGGCCTTTGGGATCTAATAATCGGGTTATTAGATAGGAATTCCTATAAAAGTAAGATTCACACCCCATTTTCACCTAAGCAAGTGAGAAGAAAGTAAGTTGAAGGAGAGTTTCAAGAAGAAAGGAATTGTAGCCTTGGGGAAGCCTTCCATTGTGTTTTTGTAGGTTTTTCAAGTCTATTTTCTAGCCAAGATCTAGCATTGCCAAAGACTAATAATGGATGCCTATAGAGGATCATGAGAGATTCTATGTTGGAGATGTAACTAGCCATTCTTCCAAGCCTTATGACTTGTTTCTTGATTGATTCCATCTTCAAATTTTGTTCTATTTTCTGCCCAAGGAAGGTACATTTCATGTTTATGACTTATTAGGGTGATTAGAGATCTCCTTTGTAGGTCACTTTCATTTGCATTTTAGGAATTCTATTCTAACATAGTTGAATAGGGCTTCTCCATGTTCTAGCTCGCATATTCTTAGACACTTAAGATTATGGCACACACACATTTCCATTTTCAGATCTATGCATTTTCATCAAGGTTTAATTATCAAACAAGGGGTTTGACCAAGGAAAACCCCATAAATAATCAATCCAATTTTCTTTGTTTTGTAGGTTATTTTACAGGTTCATATCTAAATACTTGGTGGAGAAGGAAGCACATACCTTAAACCTCAGGATCACACTCAAAAATTTCAAAAATTCAGATCAGGACTAAGATAGTAGTAAGGGCATCTTAGTCCTCCAAGTAGAATTTTGCATAGATTCTTTCGGATCTGGTTTCGGCACCTGAAGATTTCACATCTTCCCTAAAAAAAATGGGACTAATAAGATAGTAAGGGCATATTAGTCCTCCCTAACATATTTTGACAACTTCTTTGCATTTCCAGACTTCCCAGGTACACATATCCTAACTTCTTGTTGCACAATTTCATCATTTGCACTCATCATTTAGCTTGCATTGTTAGGTTTTGTGAGTTGAATGCTTACTTGTCTTTTCCAAGCATTTGCTTGGTGGTGAACCCCTCAAAGCTTAAAGAACCCCTTCCTAGGTCTTCCTTGTTGAGAATTGACTCGCCTTGTGAGGTTGATAGTCAATCCAATTAGGACTCCTAGGACATTATTGAGTGACAATAGGAGAATAAGGTGGGCTTTCCCCCATCATGTTTTTCTTATTGTTGAGCCAATATGCATTAAAGGTGAAGAATTGTACCAAAACCCATGCCCAAGGAGGATATACAAGCATGAACAAGGTGCGAGAATAGTCTAACCAAATGCCTAAAAAAAAAAGGTTTCATGGAACACAATTGGCTAGTGATAAATGAAATGCCATTATTGTTGAAAGCACATAGAATGTACTAAATTAATTTGTCTTTAAGAAACTTTTAGGAAAAATGTGGAAGAATAGACATGGCAATGAACTAATCGACAGAATGACTCAAAGAGATGCCATTTATGGAGTGCCATGAAATTGCAGATATTTGTAAGATGGATTCCCTTGAAACTTCAAGAACCTTCAAGTGAAAATGTGAAAGGAAGTTAAATGCGGAGTGGTGCATGAGATGTTTGAAAAAATGTATCAATAAAATGAAGTGGCATCTCATGCCATGTCATGATTATTGATTATACAAAACTGAATGGTTGCAAAGAGATTTGGTTTCACATAATGCAATGTTTGTAGGGTATGTTCAAAATTAATTTGTTGGATCAGCTTGTAGAAACCTTTAAACGAATGCAATTCGAAGCTGTTAAGCCAAAGTCTGCAACTTTTGCAAACCAATGCTCTAACAGACATACCTATAAAATATAGAAGTGTAAAATATAGGGAGCATGCACAACATTTGACTGAATTATGCCTCAAAGAAAGGTAGTCTCATGTGATGTTGTAAGATGAAGGACATGCATAAAATGAATTTTTGAAGCCAAATTCCACTCTTCACCCCCACTAAAATGGAATCCCTCAAGAAATGTGGTCTCATAAATAGCTAGAAAATGGTGAAACATAGAGAAAGGGAGGGAGAATAATTGTTTAAGCAAAATTCCTTTGAAGAAATATCATCTCATGGAATGAAAAATTTGCAAAAGAGCATGTGGATTCAAGAATATACATAAAGAATGGGAAGCATGGAGATGGCCATGGGTGTTTGGAGCTAAATGCCTCATAGAAATTTTATCTCTTTACATATTACAATTTGCAAGATATGCACCAAATGAACATGAATTTGAATACGAAATGGGAAAACATCGACAGTGCATATGAACTGTTTGGTGGATCACTCAAAGAAATGGGTTTTATGAAAGGATTCTAGCACATGAAAATTATGATTGCAAAGTATGCACAAATGGATCTATTAAGGAGGCTTAAAAAGAAGGTGCACAAGTAAACTACCATCTCAATTAAATTGTATGAAGTAGAGGAGTTTGTAGAAAAGGACAAAAAAGGCAAAAGAAATAATCGATGCAAGGAACAATCTTGAAATGTATGTCTACAATATGATGAGAAAGTCACTAGGAATTGCCACGATGGTGACCAATGAGCATGGATTGAGGAATCACATGGACAGATGGGGGAAGGTGCAATGTTGGCAAATCAGGAGCTAGTTTCACTATCTCAACTTTATTTTTGTCATGTGACCTATATGGCCATAAGTTAATCTATGTTCTAATCACCTCTTGGTATAATCAAGAAGAGCTTGATGGGAATACTGAATAGAAGTAGTCATAGCAAAGGGAAATTGAGACTTGTGTGCCATTTGGCCACCCAAAGTTTGATGTAATGGTTGGATTTCTGACATAGATGGACTGAAATTATTTGGCTGCACTAAACTCATTCTTCTATTATAACTTCCTTTCCTTTGAGGCCCGAGTTATCCAAAGTAAAACTGTTATGTAAAACAAACAAAGGTGGAATCTATGGTATAGTTGTCATCGATCTAGAATTGTAAATGCTTCATGGACATAAGCCTCATACAAGGCATCATTATAATGTTTTTTTTGTTTAAAATGACATTAATTTAAAAGCTAATTGTTATTTCAATTATGAAAATGAGGAGTTTATGTTTACACTTAATTGAAATGATTAGATTAATTAATTAATTTTAAAATTTGTTATTAATTGATTAATTTTATTAATTAATTAATGTGTTTGGATGAATTATAGGTGATTTTGAATGTTGAAGCAGTAATGGTGTTGATTTATAAAACACATGCAAAAGGAAATATTTTTTGACAAGGTCATAAAACTAGGAGTAAGCTAGAGACTTGGTGGGCCCACGTGACGTCACCTTCGAAAAAGAGGCTGATTTTATGTTGTGCAAAAAGATGAACTCAAAGTCAAACTGGAAGTTACAATTTCCAACAAAATTCAAGATGAAGACAACTGAAGTCAACCATGGTCAAGTGAAGCTGAAAACAAAAGGTTGCATTTGTGAAGAATTGCATACACACGAAAGCTACAACTTTTGATATCTCATTTTTGGCAGAAATTATGTAATCAATGAGCTATAAATTGTAAAATCAAGCTCATTTGAAGGGTTAGACACTTAGGAAAATCAGTTAGACATTTTTCTTAGAGTTGATTAGAGTTTACCAGTAGGGTAGATGGTAGTTTTTTGTATTCTTATTGTAGCTGAGTTAACTCAAAGATATTGGTTTTTGTACACTGGTGAATTTTGCTAGAATTGTAATTGTTGTTTATCTATTTCATCACAGTAGAAACAATTGGATTTAAACTTGCTTTATTTTATACTCAAGAATGGTATTGGTCTTATTAGTTGTTTGATTTGAAGTTCTTCAAGGAATGAATGAAGTTTTATCTTTTGTTTTGTTTGAATTATGATTTGAAATCTGTTGTTAATTTATGCACTGTGAATGAATGAAGCTTTGTATTGATTACAGGTTGACTTATTCTACAGTTTAGTTTAGGAATTCCTTGAAGAGTAACATGTATGATTAATTAAATGAATCAACATTTTTTTCTCTCTTGCATCCCTGATCTATATTTTTCTCTTTTTTATCATTCGGGTAGAGTAGGTTTAGGTAGAAGTTCAATCTTGCAACAACCAAGAAGCTCAATAACCAGTAGGCCCCTTGAACATTACAGTCTCATTGATCACTCAACAAAACAACAACATTGTGACCCAACATCTAGGACCTTGAAAGGTGATCGATTTAACGATTGTTTATTTTTTTTAGGAGAGGTAAGGCAATTATATCTTGCCTGCATGTTGTTGTGTCAATTTGGCCATCAATAATAATCTTAAAAAAATGTTTATACTAGAGAGGTGAGTACCTCAATGTGTCATAGAAAAATGGCCCTTTGACATTTTCATGGTCTTTTAGGTCTTTCTTCGCGATGCTTGGTCCATTTTGCTTTGATTTAATGTTGTAATGTGGCTTAAACATTCACATTAGGTCCTTAAAATTCAAATTATGATGTCTTGTGAAGGTGTTGTAAAACATTTCTACACTTTTCTAGACTCTATTAATTACAATTCACCTAAGAAAAAACTTTTCATCACTTATCAAGTCCTATTTTGAAGTGTTGTAAAGTCTTGTAACAAGATTTCACATTTTTCTAGGTCTATTATCACTATTTACACCTTTCTTATGCTTTATTTGACCCCTTTATGCACTTATAAGGCTTAATTAAGTGTGTTTTTTAATGTAAACCTGACAAACAACATTAAATGCAACTTAATTCCAGACACCCACTTTCAATTCCAAGGTGGGACCCATTCGCCATGGGTGGCAAATGAGTCCCTCTTGGCTTAAAATTCAAAATATTTCAAATTTTCTTTTGATTTTTTATTCAAAATCACCTTGTGTCAGCCTGTGATGAGGTATCATTGGGTTACTAAGGCACAAGTGTGTATAAATAAGTGTTTTTCTCCTCATTTTACATCTCCAAATTCATTCAAGCAGTCTTTTCATTCACTAAGTATTCAATTAGCATTTGAGCACTTTGCATCATTCAATCAAGTATCTTGGAGCAGCCATTGATAAATCTTTAGATTTCTTCATCAAGGTTGGTGAGTTTACGACATTTACATGTTATTCATTCATCTTTCCTTGTTCATTTCATTCCATTTCTTCATTAAGGGTTTTACTACCAAAATGGGATTTGACCAAGGAAAATCCCTATAACCTAACCCTTAACCATTTTTTCCCTTTTGCATGTGTGTTTACAGACTTGTGTATGCAGATTTATCAAGCAATTAGGTGTTGAAAAGTGTTCAACAAGTCAAAAAAGTGTTTCAAGTCAAATCAAACCTATTTCAAGCTTGTAGATAACCTATAGTTCATTTTTTGCAGATTTGACTCTGTCAACCTGACAAGAAGACAACCTCAGATCTGGTGCTATAGAATCGGTCCCTAATTTCACAAAATTTTGGGAGAAGACGGATTCACCATCAGTGGCAAATGAGTCCCACCTTAAGGCTAGAAAACTAGATTTTGCCAAATTCTGGATCCCGACACTAAGAAACCTATTTCCAGAAGTTTTCATCAGAAGCGAGACTCATTCACCATCAATGGCGACTGAGTCCCACTGGTGATTTTTAGTGATTTTTGTCAACATTCGGGGCACTCTAGATTCTTCATTATTTTCCCAGGTGAACTCTGATTCAACCTTCTTCACTTCTATTTTGCATTTGTTCATATTTTAGTTCATGCTTGCATATCACATTTTGTTTTTGAACATTGCATATTTCTTAGGCTTTGCATTCATAATCAATCATTTACTTAGCTTAGTTGCATTTAGATCATCTCATTTAGCCTTAATAACATCATACACATCTTAATTTGAGTGAACCACCTTGTTTTTTTGTGAGGTTTATCTCTCTCCTTTTAGGTGAAACATCCTAAGAGTGCAAGAGTAGCATATAAGCCTCACACCCAAAAATCTATGGTTCATTTTGGTGAACCCACATATTTAACATCATATCATTTTGATTTGCATTTATATTTGCATCCTAAGACTTAATTGGATTGTCTTTTGCATTGTTTTTGCATCCTAGGGTTCCTTAAAAGTGCATTAGTGAAAGACTCATTTAGACTTCTTTTTTGTGTATCATATCATTCAAATACTGAAAATCTACATTTGCAACCCTAGTTTGCATCTAAAAAGCATTAAAATCACTTTTAATTTTCTAAAAACACAAAAAAAATCTCATAGTTGGACTCATTCACCACCTTGGGCGAATCAGTCCACCTGCACATTTCATACTACATTTTTAGGCATTTTTCTAGGTAATTACTACATTTCAATTCTCTGATGTTATTTCTCTGTTTTAGTTTGCAAAATTCCTATTATTTTCATTTTGCACTCCTAGATTACATTGCATTTTCATTCACCCTATCTTTTGTGGTACTTGTATGAGTGTTTGGTACCCCATTGATAATACTTTAGTGAGACAAAGTTCTAGACTCATGGCTTCCTACAATAGCACTTTCGTTGTGGACCTCAAGGGATCTCAAGAGCTCCTACTTCTAGTATTGATAATGGTGCATTAGGCATGGATACTACCACTACTATGCCTTCACCTTTCTATCGAATGAATGTTGACACACAAAACAATTCATTCTGCATGAAAAAGTCATTAGTATTCATGAAGATTTTGCACATTTACAACAAGATTTATCCCTTGAAAATATTTCCACCACTGGTATACCTGCAATAGAAAACCTTCATTTTTTGATTGAAAGTGATGATGGCTTACAAGTTATGAAAAGAATAGTTGAGATATACAACAAACATGTTCCTTCTACTTCCAAGTCAACTAACATTGTTATAAGCCAAGGAGGACCTCACAATCCTCCTCCTTCAACCATAGCATCCATACCAACTTATACCACTCCTCATGTTACAAAAACTATGCAATAGGTTAGTCATGTGACTCCTTTCGCTATTCTGACTAGCATTCCTAGTTCTTTCATGGCATCACATATTCCCTCCTCCACCTTCACCCCTCTTAGTGTCCCTTTCACTTCCCCTAACATTACATGCACTCCATCACCATTTTCTCTTCCACCTCATACCACTTACACTGATCCCATTATTACACAACTCTTTAACACAATTTCATCCATGCAACAAAAAATCTCCACCATTAGCTAAAGTCAAAATACTCCAGACATATCATGTTCATAGTAGTCCATTATCCTTAGAAATCTTACATACATAGATGCCACAAGGAATTGAAATGACTAGGTTTGAGAAATATATAGGTAAAGGAGACTCTACTAATCATGTCAATGCTTATACAGCCTTGTGCAGTGACTTTGGCCTCGATGATAAGCTGTTAGCTAGAATTTTTCCTAGGACCTTGAAGGACACTGCATTGGAGTGGTTTTCAAACTTACCCAATCATTCAATTTGATCGTTTAATGAACTTGTGGATGCCTTAATAAGTGATTTCCATGTCCATATGACTCCTAAAAAGAAAATGGCTGATTTAATGTGATGTAAACAAAATGTTGATGAAAAATTAACTGATTTCATTTCATGATATCAGTCATTGTATGCTCAAATTGATGTCAAGATTCCCGATTCACATTTACAAAAGATGTTTATCGAAAACGTGCACACTCACCTTCAAGATAAGATAACTATGATGAAATTCCCTTCATTCATGCATTTATGCATGACCCTTTGTGATTATCACAACTCGGTTTCTAGTCATGATTCAAAGTCCACTTCTAAACGAGCTAAAAAGTTTGAACAAAACAACCAAAACAACGCGCAAAACTTTAGAAAACCAAACATACGCTTTTTACAGTTTAATCTGCCTTCTCCGCAACCAACCCAACCTGTTCAAAGTCAAGTGGCAGTTGTTAAAGCAGTGGTGCCCTTTACCTATGGGGACCCAAAGAGACAATTTACTTCCTTACCTAATACCCTCCATAACACAATGAACCAATTGCTCAAGCAACAAATGATTACTTTGCCTACTGTTAAACCACTTCATACCACCAAACCTTTACCATCCACCTTTAAACCTAATGCTTATTATCATTTTCATCGCCAAAATGGACATGACACTGAACAATGTAAGTGTCTCAAACAATTAGTCCAAGACCTCATTAATTCTGGTCGTTTGTCCATTGTTGGTGTCAATGATCAAGGAAATAAGTTTGTTGCACCCCCTAACCAAAATTTACAAATTTTTACCAACCCTATGCCTAAATACAATGTGACATTTGTCAAGGCTAGTGAACCTTCAAACACTAATGTAATGAATGTTGATACAAATACTGAAAAACCTACTATAACTCCAAATGTTACCCAAGTTAATCCTATGGATGAACTTGTGGGTACGATAGACATTGTCCCTCGTAAGGGCCCAACCAACAAATCTCTTGATATTACTTTTTCTTCTCATGATATACTTAAAAAGCTTCCTGATGGTCCTCTTTACATAGCCAGAAAAATCTATGATAAGCCCACTAATGGGATATTAATAGATTTTGCTTATGGCGAGAATGTGATCATGAAAGAGTTTTTAGTATCACACGATCTTTATCAAGATGATTTGAACAAACCAACTACATGGATTAACACACATATTGGTTTTGTGTGCCCTACGATCAGATCGATCGTACTCCCATTATAGATAGGACCCAAAACTTTGGAGGTAACATTTTCTATCATTCCACAATCAAACCAATTTCGTCTATGGCTGGGTCATCCTTGGCTCCGCTCGATGAAAGCAGTCCCGTCTATTGTTCACAAATGTTTGAATTTTTTGCATGGTAATGAAATATTTACCATACACCATAGTGGATTTAATCCATTATCCTCTAAAGGTATTTTTTCCTTAGAAGCCTTTTGGCCTGAACCTATGGAACCCATCACCCCTCAAAAGGACTTCTTTTTCATAACCTATCAAAAGTTTAAAGCCAAATGCATAGCCGAATTTTCTCTTCGTAACATGTCCCCATCCACTTCCACTCCTATTCTAGATGAAACCATGCTTCATCCCAAGTCCAACATTGAACAGACAATACAACCTCATGAGCAACCTACCATAGACACTTCCCATCCATCATTTAAACGACCAAGAGAAAATGAAACCAATCTTGTCATGCCTCCTCACATTAAACAAGTGTATAAAGCTAAAGAGAAAGTGATTGACCCGTCTTCTTTGGTTTCTTCCGTTCTTCCCCCTTCAAAAGAAAAGGAACCTATGATTCTAGATCAACCCACTCTTACACCTCAACAACTTCAAAATAAAATAAAACAAAACTACGGTGCTAGGGAGCATAGGCGTCATTTTTTGTCTCCTTGCTCGTCAGTCACAAATGGAAGAAAACAAAGAAAACCAACCTCCACCTTTGACAGAAGTAATAGATGAACACCCTCATCCTCCTAACCTGCCACAAGATAATATAGTCCATCCCTCACAAAAAAATGAACCAATCCAACAACCAAAACTTTTGATACATCCTTCCTTGGAAATAACCCTTCATCCTCGTATCGTAATCAATCTTGATGATGATGATAATGAGGAGATCACAAAAATAGATGAAGAAGTGCATAATGATCTAAATTATTTATTTTCATCTACCATGAGCTTAAATGATAAATCTCCTATACCAAGTGAAGAACCTGGTATATCTCCTAGTTTAGCACTTGCAATTCTTCCTTCGGATAGCCAACTGCCCTCACAATACACTGAACATGATTGGGAGGTGGATGACTTGTTGTATGGTTGACTTGCATTCTCCTTAGTAGCCTTTTATATTCCTTTTTATTTTTTATTTGGTTTGATTTTCTATGCATATTGTGTTCCCCTGTAGCGTGTGTTTGATGTTCTCTCTCTTTGTACACTTCCTCTATTTGTACCTCTATTCTTCTATATGTCGTGCATTGCCTCTTTTTTTTTTTTTCCTTTTGGGATGATCGAAACGCTGAGACACCCTATGTCTCTTCCATGTTGACCCAAAGGTCATTTCTTCTTTTTTTTTGTGTTTTCTTTGATGATGCAGCATTGAGATGCTCTATGTCTCCATGTTGACCCTGTTTTCCTTTCCTTTTATTTTCTTGTGTTTTCCTTTTGGGATGACGCAAAGCATCGAGACCGAAATGTCTCCTTCATGTTGACCCAAAAGCTTTTCCTTTTCTTTTCCTTTTCATTTTCTTTGTTTGTGTTTTCCTTTTGGGGACGATGCAAAACGCGAGACCAAAATGTCTCTTCCATGTTGACCCAAAATGGAATTTGTTTTTCTTTTGTTTTGCTCTCTTTGTGTCATTCTTCAAATTTTATATGCTTTGGAGAATGATGACAGTTCTGAGCTCTTTCATAAAAACATTGCAGCAATGAACATACTAATGCCAAATCCATAGATCCCTTATGTGTTGGTGTGTTCCTTTCTGGGGGGAAACTCCCTTTTCTTTTGTTATCTTTTTCATTCACATGAAGCAGCCTAACTTAGAAACATATGACTTGACATAGGGGCTTTTTGAGTTGGCTCTCATGTCTTGTTTTCCTTTTTGCGTTTTTTCCTTTGCTACTTTAAAGTAATTTCTCACAAAATGGTGTGTAGAAATTCCTTTAAAGTGGGGAGCATACATTGGCATCATTTCATTTGTATTTTTGGTTCTTAGTGCAGCCTTGTCACTTCATACGATGCATTTGTCACTTTGTGGATGACATTGGGTGTGATGTCCTTCATAAGTGTGATCTATCTTAGCATATTGCATTCCTCTTAGTGGCCTGATGTGACGCACTACATCCCCTAAGTTTTGAATATACTATTATTTGATCAATCCTCTCTTGGAGACATTAGACACAACGTTCCCTAAGTGATATACCTCGCATAAACTCAACAAGACTCCTTTGAACATTTTTTACATGTTACATTTTTGCATTTTACATTTTTGCCACCTTGCATAACACAACTTGCATGCCTGTGGTACCTTGATCTTTATTCATGGGTTCTGAGCATACGAAGCTTTTCTTGTCTCATGAAGCATGAACCAACATTTTCCCTTGTGGTGTCTTATTAAAGTTATCAGGAGGTATAACTTTGATATGGTTGAGTGGGAAGCGCATTCACCGGCACCACTGTCCCCATACCCACCTATGTGTTTGTAAGTGCATACCAACTAGCGTATGTATCTTACCTTTTTGGGTTTTCTCACCCGACGGACTACCATAAGTTTTGTGTCCCCAGAGTGAGTATACATTCTTTTTTTCTTACAAACAACCTAGATCGAATCCACAACTAGTTGGACAGACGATCGAAGCTCAATCCAATTCTCTCTTTTCTTCTTCTAATCCACATGTGCGTTCCTTTGTTCTTATGTTTAGTTTTCCATGGGATCTTCATCCTGGGGGCTTGATCATCCCTCTTGATCGATGTCATTCCATCTTGCTAACATAAGTACATTTGGACCTCTCTCTTGATATGCATGGCTACTTTAGTTTGAGTTTGAAGCAAGTTCATCCTCTCACTAAAGCGAGTGCTAAATGTGTCGTAGAAAAATGGCTCTTTGACATTTTCATGGTCTTTTAGGTCTTTCTTCACAATGCTTGGTTCATTTTGCTTTGATTTAATGTTGTAATGTAGCTTAAACATTCACATTAGGTCCTTAAAATTCAAATTATGACATCTTGTGAAGGTGTTGTGAAGTGTTGTAAAACATTTCTACACTTTTCTAGACTTTATTCATTATGATTCACCTAAAAATCACCTTTTCATCACTTATCAAATCATATTTTGAAGTGTTGTAAAGTCTTGTAACAAGATTTCATGCTTTTCTAGGCTTGTTATCACTATTTACACCTTTCTTATGCTTTATTTAACCCCTTTATGCACTCATAAGGCTTAATCAAGTGTTTTTTTTAATGTAAACCCAACAAACAACATTAAATGCAATTTAATTCCCGAAAGCCACTTTCAAGTCCAAGGTGGGACCCACCACCATGGGTGGTGAATGAGTCCCTCTTAGCTCAAAATTCAAAATATTTCAAATTTTCTTCTAGGATTTTATTCAAAATCGCCTTATGTTGGCTTGTGATGAGGTAACATTGGGTTGCTAAGGCACAAGTGTGTATAAATAAGCATTTTTCTCCTCATTTTACATCCCCAAATTCATTCAAACAATCTTTTCATTCATTAAGCATTCAATTAGCATTTAAGCACTTTGCATCATTCAATCAAGCATCAATCAAGTATCTTGGAGCAGTCATTGATATATCTTCAAATTTCTTCAATAAGGTTGGTGAGTTTAGGACATTTGCATGCTATTCATTCATCTTTCCTTGTTCATTTCATTCCATTTCTTCATTAAGGGTTTGATTACCAAAGTGGGATTTGACCAAAGAAAATCCCTATAACCTAACCCTTAACCTTTTTTTCCTTTTACATGTGTGTTTGCAGACTTGTGTATGCAGATTTATCAAACAATTAGGTGTTGAAAAGTGGCCAACAAGTCAACAAAGTGTTTCAAGTCAAATCAAACCTATTTCAAGCTTGGAGATAACCTACAGTCTGTTTTATGTAGATTTGACTCCATCAACCCGACAAGAAGACAACCTAAAATTTGGTGCTATAGAATTGGTCCCTGATTTCACAGAATTTTGGGAGATGACTGATTTTCCATTAGTGGCGAATGAGTCCCACCTTAAGGCTAGGAAACTAGATTTTGTTAGATTTCAGATCCCGACACTCAAAAATTTGTTTATAGAAGTTTTCATTAGAAGCAAAACTGATTCGCCATCAGTGGCGAATGAGTCCCACTGGTGATTTTCAGTGATTTCTGTCAGCATTCAGGACACTCCAAATTCCTCATTTTTTTCCCAAGTGCACTCTGATTCAGCCTTCTTCACTTTTGTTTTGCATTTGTTCATCTTTTAGTTCAAGCTTGCATATCACATTGTGTTTTCAAACATTGCATATTTCTTAGGCTTTACATTCACAATCAATCAATTACTTAGCTTAGTTGCATTTAGATCATCTCATTTAGCCTTAATAACATCATACACATCTTAATTTGAGTGAACCACCTTGATTTTTTGTGAGGTTTATCTCTCTCCTTTTAGGTGAAACATCCTAAGAGTCCAAGAGTAGCCTATAAGCCTCACGCCCAAAAATCTATGGTTCACTCAAAAACTTGTGAACTAGCTCTTGTGGAGGGAGGATGTTGAATTTGGACATTGAAGTTGCCAAATGTAGATGTCCATTATGTTTTGCTATTGCAAATTGTTCGTTATTGAAACAGCGAAACTCAAATTCTAAACAAATATCCATTATTTTAAAACTTTTTTTTTCACGAAATGGATATCCATTCCTTCCACCTCCTTCGCACTCTCACCCCATACCTCTATCCAAATCAAATCCGCATTCTCAAATAGATATCTCTTACAAACAAATATATATTTTTAACCAAACTCCGATTTTAAACAAATATCCATTATAATTAAAACATAAATTTATTTTTTACAAAAAGAATGTTTGTTCCTTGAAAAAATATTGATTTCCAAATAGACATTTCTTACGACATGGAACTCCTCCTCCCCGCACCCCAAAAAAGAAAAACATTCCCAAATAGATATCCCTTACAAACATATAAAAATTTATAACAAAACTACAATTTTAAAACAGATTTATATTTTTTCGAGACGGAAATCCGTTCCTCCCCGCTACTTTCCCACACCCCGCCCAAAACAAAAAAAACCCTCTAATTTTTCGCTTAATAACCTTTTGTGTAGCGACTAAACGTCTTTTTTATAGAAAATATCATTCCTCGTGTTTTTGGCGCGCGCTGTCTCTCTTAGTTCCTCCATACTGCTCGACTTAACAGATTTTATCTCAAAATAAATAGAAAATTTTAGACTTACCCGTCAGTTCTATCCCAATGAAATTTATCCAGATAGATTATAACAAATTTACATTTTTCGAGGAGCTCGGAGGATTGAAAAAGCTGATAAATACGTGTTACCTTGTAAAGAGTGATTTGCTCCAGAGCATCATTCTAGAAGCTCAATAATATGGTTTTATCACTATGAATTTGACCACTTACGAAAATAGAATTATATGACTGAGAATGTTAAACTTGCCAATGTAATTCTTCCAAATAAATTCAACCCACAACAAAAGAGTGAACAATTCCATAACACAACAAAATAAGAAATCAGAATGAATGACTGATGCTTCGATCATATTCTTCCATTTAGTCCACAATACAGAAAGAGTCCTAGTCATATACTACAAAGCATATATATTGTACAGCAGTCTTGATGTGATCTAGACTGGCTGTATAGGTAATTTTCACACTGCACAACCAGCTTTTCCATATCAGAAACTATTACAAAGCACTTTAAGCAACATATAAGGAAAACTATTCATTCTGAGAAATATTTCACATATATTAAACACTCATTTGCATCAGGTGTTAATGGCTTGAAACGTTTTCCAATTTTTTGTCAGTTCTAGCTTCCAAAAGCATTTTTACTACTTCTTTCATGGAGGGGCGATTGTGTGGAAAATTATTGGTGCATAGTAAGGCTATTCTCACTAGAAACAGCATGTGTTGCTCTGAGCCCCACTGTATCCGGGTGTCCAGAATTTGTTGTAAACCCTTTCCTGCTCTGAGTTTTGTAGCCACCCATTTCACAATGTCCATTCCTTCTCCAAACTCTGTTGTAACTGGCTGCTTTCCAGTCAAAAGCTCTAACAGCACAATGCCAAAGCTATAGACATCACTCTTTTCGGTCACTTTATTAGCATACCCATATTCTGCAAGAATAAGAAGCTGGGTCAGCAGATCCATATAGGAAGATGGCATAGAAAGCCCTATATGTCCATGGTCAGGAAGAGATACAATGTGGATAGTCCTAAAGAGTAAGATCCTACGGTACTATCTGCTCCTACCGTTAATGATAAGGATGAAGTCAGTTTTAACATATTCCACACTTTTTAGATCGAAGATTTTCACAGAAATTTAGTTAGTTTTAGAATATTCCATACTACATTCTGCTATGGGTAGATGCATCAGACAGACTGTTAAATGATCTCACAAACAAGCAAGGGTCAGAAAACTATATGCTCGGTATAATCCTTGCCACCTTCCAACAAGCAGAGCGCTTCAAAACTTTACATCAATGAAAGAAGAACTCGAGATTCCTACTTCACAACTTAAAAAATTAGAATGCATGCCAAGAGTATGCTTACCAGGGGCAATGTATCCAATAGAGCCTGGAACACTTGAAACTGTGTATCCTGCTGGCATTATTCTGTCAAGAATCTTTGCAATTCCAAAATCAGCTATATGTGGTACCAACGCATCATCTAGCAGGATATTGTTTGGCTTTATATCTCTGTGCACAATGGGTGGTACACAGTCATGATGCAAGTAAGACAAGCCTTGAGCAGTACCTAGTGCAATCCTGAACCGAATTGCATAATCAAGCATACAAGCTTTATTCTGGTGCAGCAATTCCCCTAAGCTTCCATTCGGCATGTATTCATAAACCAGTAAATTTGTTTCATTATTTGATAAATAACACAACAATCTTAAAATGTTGCAGTGCCGAACTGAGCCCATTGTTTCTATCTCGGTTGTGAATCCATTATCTTGGTGGAAATCGCCATCTCTCCTATCCAGCCTCTTAACTGCTACAAACTCATTATTTTTTAGCATTGCCCTGTATACATGGCCGGCACCTCCCTGACCAATCAAATTTTCTCTTTGCAAGCTGCCCAAAATTTCTTCTTTACCGAAGTTCAGCTGTCCAAATGGTACTATGTTCCAGTGAGAGTCTATGGTCAATTTTTCTTTGCTCCAATCTTTATGTTGCGTCATCTTCCTGATGATGATGGAAACAATAGAAACCACGACCAGACATACAGCCAAAACCAGAGAAAGAATCCATAGAAGATCTCTAAGACTGCTTTCTGCCTTTGAACAATGTTTTGGCATTGGCTGTCCAGGAATACAAAGCCTGGGATTGGCCCTAAAACTATTTATAGAAAGAGCACCATTTAGAGGAAAAGGAACAGGGCCAGATAGATCATTGAAAGACAGATCAAAGAGCATGAAAGAAAGAATATCCAAATTAGAGAAGCTTGATGGAATCCTCCCTTTCAACAAATTATGAGAAAGGTTAAGACTGGCAAGTTGATTAAGCCTCCCAAATGTATCTGGGATATTTCCTGTAAGTTGATTCCTGGCCAAATTCAATTCTGTCAGGTAGGCTAGAAAACCAAGTGAAGTAGGGATCTCTCCTATTATCTTGTTTGTATCTAAATACATGTGTTTCAAGTTTGAGCAGAATCCCAATTCTGAAGGAATCCATCCACTTATCTTATTCCCTGAAGCTAAGAAGTTCTCCAGAAGTTGAAGTTTCCCTAATTCCTTAGGCAGAGGCCCACTTAACTGATTGTGGGAAACTAGAAGATTCTGAAGCTTAATAGCTCTTTCAATATTAGGATGCATTGTACCATGGAAAAAATTATTTGAAATATCCAGGATGGTCAAATTAGGAAGTCCCCATAAACCTTTTGGGACAGTACCAGACAAATGGTTATTTTGAACTCTAATCCTTTTGAGAGTTGTGCAGAAAGAATACTCCTCTGGGAAGTTTCCCTGGAAGTCATTGTTGAACAATATTATTTTTATCAGTAGCCCACCACTGCAGAGATATGGAGGCACCAAACCACTCAACTGATTACTTGAGACATCAAAAATAACAAGCTTACTTTTGTTCCCTAGGTGCCAAGTTAAGTTGCCAGTCAACTGATTCTTGAAAAGAGAAATATCATATAAATGATCAAGGTCAGCAAGACCTCGCGGAATGGTACCTGTCAAGCTATTGTTCCAGAGATGTAGAAGACTCAAATTCTTCAATAATGTGATCTCTTCTGGAATTGGACCTGTGAGATGGTTACTGTCTAAATCAAGATCAGTTAGAGAACTGAGGTTCCCAATTTCAGCAGGGATATCCCCACTTAACTGATTGATATACAACTCCAACATTTCTAATTTGGGTAAGTGCATTAGCTCCTTTGGAATACTGCCAGAGAAATTGTTATATGATAGTTCTAGGTATTTCAACTCTCGCAAATTTTCAAGCCATGTTGGGATGGGTCCATATAAAGAGCATCTTGCACAGCTAAACATTTGCAATCTAGTCAAGTTACTCAGGCTTGGGGGCAGATAGGGAGAACTGAAGAAATTCCATGAAAGAAACAGGGTTCTCAGCTCAGAAAGATTAGCAAGTAGGGATGGAATTGGACCATTGAACTGGCAAACTGAGACATTGAGGTGCTGAAGCTTTGGAAGTCTTCCAATACTCTCCGGAATGGATCCTGAAATTTCATTTGTTGAAATATCCAAATAGGTTAAACTAGGAAACCCTGACATATCTTTAGGCAGAGAACCCGAAAAACCGTTGAAGCTCAAGTCCAACTTGACCAATTTTGTACAATTAGACAGCCATACTGGAAATGGTCCTCCAAATCTGTTCCCTGCAACCTCTATATTTGTAAGATTTGGAAGTTGGCAGATTACAGGAGACAAGAAACCTGAGAGTCCCTTGTAACTCAAATCAATGCCTCTGATAGCTGAATTCGTCAAGGAATCACAAATTATGCCAGTCCAACTACAAGGAGGTTTAGAACTTTGCCAGTCATGCAGAATGCCATTGCTATCCCTAAGGCTTTCTTTGAAAGTCATCAGTGTTTCCACTGGAGACTGCTCAGCTTCAACTAAGACAATAACTGATAAACTCAACAATAACAGGACATTCATGTAAGCTTTGGGCCAGTATGATGCTTCAGACATGTTTGTCTGTACTCTGCTAATCATGGCGGATTTTCTCTTTCAACAACAAGACACAAACCTACAACTCTATACTACCCACACCATTATAAACATTTTGAACTCGTATTTATTATCTTAAACCCCTGGAGAAAATTTGAGCTTAATCTATTCAATCAATTCATATGAAGACTAAAGAATTAATCATACTCTGAAGAATTCTTGTAAAACTATTTCTCATGAACTATGAGTCAAAAAGATTGACTCATATCTAGTAAACTGAAATTGACCCGAAAGCAATGGAGATGAATCCCAATCAAATTAGATTTGACTTGAAAGCAGGAGATATGAACCCTAAGAAAAAAATCACGACCAAAGACGACCTTGATACAGAAGAAGTTGGGTCGTCAGATTAGGAATATATGTTCTTTTCTTATTCAAAATTCTATACGAAGCACCTGCCTGAATCAGTCGGTAGTCAAAACGTGAGGAATTTGAGTAGTTGTGCAAATCAACAGGGACATCCTCCCTGGAGGTCCATTCCAGGTCTTGTATTACTGATATTCTTGAGAGTGATGATTAATGGGAGGGAGACACAAAAATAACAGTTTTGTGTGGGCCTGTGAATCCTATTGATTTGTGTGCTGCTTAATAGTACACCCCACAAATGCTTTCTACCAGGAAATGCACTATATTTAAATAAATGCATATAGCCAAAAAGCCCAAGGGACAAAATGCCCATATTGTAGATTAAGGAAGCATTTTTGGGTTACTGAATGTGATAACAGAGAAGCGGGAAAAAGGAAAACAGAAAAAAATATTTTTGAATACAATTTTCCACGTACGCTGCACTAGTCAAGACCATTTTTAAAAAGAAATGGTCTTTTCATGGAAGTACATAATGATTTTGTTTCAGAGATACCATCGTCCACCTCTTATCATGAGAAACATTTCACGTCGCACGATCGAATATTTAATAGCATCTTTTTAATATTTAGTTAAATTAATATTTGAAAAATCATCGTGCAATGAACTCTCTTGCTCAAATCAAAGATACTCATCATTAGAACCATTTCCACTTAAGACATTAGTGCGAGGAGACTACACATAATGTATTCTATCAGCATTGTGGCATAGGATCTTAATTTTATAGAATCAAAAATATTTCACATAGTACTACCATTGGATCTCAATTGCCGTAGATAAAAGTTAAAACTTATCATCAACACAAAAACTTCTTTTGTGCTTGTCTAGTAAGTATTTCAAACATATCGTGAAAAAAAAAACCCTTTTAAAGTAAAATGTTCAAATAGTAAAAGATGTAGAAGGTTGTCAAGACAATAGGAACATGTGTTCACATTATGAAAGTCTTTTTTTTAATGGAAGTGTTCTAAAACACATGGTAATGGTTAAATAACCATAAAGGCTTCTATAGAACCATGGAAATGCTTGTAGAATCACATAAATATATGAAAATCATGGAATTGCTTAAAGGATCTTAGAAGTGTATAGAATTGCAAATGTGAACAAAGAATCATGGTTGTCTAGAACAACACAATCAATGTCTCGTACATTTGTAATCCCATTCTTTATGCTTGTTGACATAGAAAGCTACAATATCAGCACATGACTTGACTTCTACAACACCTATCAAGTTTGAAAAGTGGAGAAGAGGGGATACTTCTCACACACTTGTGTTGGTCAAGCCCCTAGAAGCATGTTTCAACATAAAATATTGGGAGACTTGGAGGTGTGTAGCCCTAAGGCATTAGTGTGACAATGGAGGTAGGTTTGTGCATGACTTATATAAGATGCCTTGGAGAGGAAAGTGTATAAGTGCTTGGAGTATTAGTGAATGATGAATCTCATTTCTATTTTTAGTAAATCTACTCAAGTAATTTTGCATTCTTAAAGCTAATTCAATTGTTAAATATGAATTAGGGTTAGGTTTTATGGAGAAAGGTAGCTATTTAGTTGGGAAAATAAAATTTTAAATGTGGGTTAATTTTGCACATAGTAGTGTCCAAGTGAGCACTAGTGCATTATGTAAGTATCCTAAGTTGCACAAAACTACAAACATGGATGAAATATGGTGTTTATAGTGTAAGGGTTATGTTTAGCTGATAGGCTACATATAGTGTGAGATTTGAGCTTGAAACAAATCTCTTGCCTACAAACCATTGTTGAGTCATTGGAAAACAAGTTTCAACTATCATTTAATGGTAAACCCCTTCAAAATATCAAGTAAAAGCCTCTAAAATCTCACTTACCTCATGTCCCCATCTAGTTGCTTAGCTTATTTTGGCTAGCATCCACTGCTCAACTTATTTAGGAGTTATTTGTGGAGCCGATGGCCCCATGAATGCTTAATTTTTCTACTTATTTTTTAGTAGCCAATTTAAATTTGTATTGATAGTATTAATAATAATTTGTAAAAAAAAAATTAGAAAAAGAAAAAAGAAAGCAAATTTTAAAAAAGAGGGAAAGAAATTTGTGGAGCCACATGGATTTTTAACAATATGCAGTTGTTGCTTATTTCCCGCCCCCCCCTTTTTCCCATGCAACTTATTTTCAATTCCTAAACAGTAGTTGCTCCATTAAAATAGGAAAAGATTCCAAATTATCCTTTCCCAACAATAAAATTTATGCATGAGAACACTCTCGCCAGGGCTTAAATTTGACGGTCGACCCTGCCTTTCACACAATTTTTTTGTGATGGTCATTTATTTGAAGTTTCCTTTCAAATATTAAAGGTTATCTATTTTAAGAAAAATATATGTAGATTGAAAAAATGTATATGGGAATAATTACATAGAAATTTTGACAACTTAACTAAAATTTTGCCTTTTAAGTGATACAGTCTTCCTAAGATTTTAATTGTATTTTACAGCTAAAATGACTAAATATGGCCATATCGCCATCAAATTTAAGCCCTGACTCTCGCTGCTTAAATTTAAGCAGAAAATGGAGTTAAACAACCACATGGGGACATGAGGTTAGCACATAAAATCCAAATAAATATTGATTTGACAGTCAGATTTGGAAACATTCTATTTCCCTTTGCAACATTTTTTGTCAATTTGATGGCAACTTTCTTCTTTCATTTGCATTGCTTTATGTTTCAAATTTGTATGCAAATATTTCATAATCAAATAATACTTAATTTCTTTAAGGAAAAAATATAGATTTGTCTAAGTTTATTTCATTCCATTATTTAGTATTTATTATTAATTGTTTAATCCAACCACATACAACTAGAATTTGCATGCAAAAACACGTACTCTCTAACATAGTAACATACATGTAATTTTTTATCGACATAATCCTTGAACCTCCTTTAGGTGCAAGTGCTAGTTAGTTAGGATGAGGTGTTTTGGGAGTAATTTGTACTTGAAAAGGGATTAATTAGTCCATGTCATACTCATTGCAGTCACACATCCTAAACTAAGTGCAAAATAAGGTGAACAAGTGTGAAGTATGCACTTTTTTTCTCTACATTGTACCCACACTTTAGTGTACATGAGAGCTATAGTGAATCAAGTGCATTATAAATTAATTTATAAAATTATTTTTTATAATACTATATAAATAAGATACATAAAAGGACACTAATAAAAACTCTTCTTAACCTCAATTGTTTGTCTTCTACTCCAACTTCATTTTTAGGCCTACAAAACATATGAGAGAAATTAGTTTTCACCATGAAAATACTTATAAGAACAAGTTTCACACTTTCTACAACTATTTTTACTTTTTTTTTTGAAATAAGTGATGGCCTACATCCATGAAGGTGGAAGCAATGTGTGATGGGCTAGAAATGAGTCAATATGAGAAACAAATATGAAACTATGAAGGAGACGCAAGATGTAGAAGGGATATGGCTATAAAAGATGCTACATAATGAAAATAGGAGTATTGTGAAGCTCATGGAGAGGCATTCTAGCCAAGGGTGTGTCTAGTGTGGGATCTATGGATAACCACTTTAACCTATAGTTTAAATAAAAAAGGGTAGTGTAGGGTTCATGGATAAACATTCTAACCAAAGGTGTGTAATGTAGGATCAGTGAAGGGTTAACTTCACCATTGAAATTTTGAATTTTCTTTGTAAAATGAAGGAGAGTATGTGTCCCCCTTAAATTGATTGGATGATAAAAGAAATAACCAATTAAAGGAGAGAAATATAAAAATATTAAGAGTGTGAGCATAATATTGTTAGAAAAAAGGTGTTTTGTTCACCTTATGTAATGCTATAATGTAAAAATTAATATTAAATGTGTGGTACTTGTTGCCTTATTTTTTATTCACCTTTCCTCCCAACTATTTTCAAAGTTTCATATTGCTTATTAATTAACTAATTCTGAGTCCTATGGGTTTTCAAGTATTCCTAAATGATCATTACCACTCCACTTGAGTCCCTTAAATCCTTCAAAACTTAGTCATTTCAAATTCCTAAACTTGAACTCCTAAGTTGGTTTCAAAATTATCACCGAGCTTTGACGAGGTTCTTACAACCTACCTTGGCTCCAACAAAGCTTAAGTCTTTTTCTTCAAGCATATGTCTTTAAGTTCATTCTCAAAACTCTTTTCAAAATTGTTGAGGTTTTTGAAACCTCACACCCTCTTGAAAAGGTTCTTATTCAAGAAGAAAATAATCAAAGGAAAAAGTAAATTGGCCCATACAATTAGCTTCAAAACTAGTGTCGAGAGCTGACAAGGTTCTCATAAACTTATGAAGCTTCGACACCAAACCAATAACTTTGTATTTTCTAGCTGAAAGAAGAAACAAAAAGAAGCCTTTCAAAGTTTTAAGGCATTTTTATGAGTTTTGACAACTTTTTCGGAAGTTGATGAGGTTACCACAACCTTATCAATGTTTGACACATAACTCACAACCTCCAATCCGCCAAAGGCTAGTGAAAGGAAAAAGAAAAAACTGGACAAAGAAATAAAGGAACACAAAAAAGGAACAAAAGGAGCTATAAAGCGAAGATCGACTGAGGTTTTGAAACCTTTGTTGAAATCCAATGGGTTTTCAAGAACTAACTAAAGTTTTAACTCTCTTATCTAAAAGTAAATTTGAAAGTTGGCACTAGCGAAGCTATTTGACCTACATTAATTGTTGTTAAGCAGGGGAAGACAAATTAATGTTGATGTATATGAAGGAAATAAAAAAAAAAATAAGTCATTCTACACATTTGTAAATAGGAGTTAAGAATTTTTAGAGAACAAAGAGTAGAATTATGACAAATAGTTAGATAAAGGTGAAGAGAAAAAAATCTTCATAAAACTAGTCTTAGAATATATTCAAATGGGTAAATGCATACTCACAACACCCAAGTAGTTGATCCTATTTCTTATATCAAGTAAATTTCTGAAAGTTCTCAAGGGTTAAAATCAAAATCCTAGGTGATACTCTGCCAAAATTTTCCTAAAAATATATATAATTGAGTTTTGAAGCCAAAATTCAAGAGAAATGAAGTATAAATATTTAGGATACAAACACCTATATGGTTTAATTGACACATGAACAAAAATTGGTGATACTAGGCTAGGGCATGTAAACCTTGCTGAATGTTTGGAAATGGTAAATAGTTAGGATAGAGCCCCAATTACTTTGATACTAGCCAAGAGTGGTTTGCTTTAAGTAGTTTCCTTCCCCATAGTCATGCAATGCATAGATCTAGTCCTCAAATGCATGAACCATTATTATCCTCAAACTAGGTAAATAAGAACCAAGGATAATAATTTGTTGATTAATCTGGACAAAACCACCATTAGTTGTTGTTTTAGGTTGCCTACAAGAGAAATTTTTGGAGACATTAATTTTGCTTTGTCACAAGGTCATTTCAATGAGAAGAAAGGATACTATAAAAATATCATCACTAGAGAGTGGTTTGTTATCCCCAAGAAGGGAAAGTCATAATTTCCAAAAATATTACACAGTTCACATTTCATAAATGAAAATTCAGACATCATCATATTGTTACATAGATTGAACAATAGTGTGAAAGCCCGTGATTTTGAAGAATGTATTTTTTTCTTAATATATATCATTTGTGTTGGGCAACAATATCTAGATTGGGAAACTCTCATCAATGATAGGTTGCATTACATGATATCGAATTTCACCATCAATTTTTTTCTATATTTCTTCATACCTCTTTATGTCTTGGCATGCACTAGTCCATGACCAAGACTTCGACCTATTGAAGATTTTGATGATCAAATTCAGATATACCATTACTATCTTGATCTATAGTTAGAAAGAAGTTGTCATAAGTTTAGGAGGGTAAATGATGTAATCACCATGAATTTGGTTATGTAATTGCAAGGAGATTTGGGTCAAAGGATTTCACCTAAATCCATCGAGCTGATAAACAAGTATGGTAGCCAATTTATTTTGTTCTAAAGGTTCACCTAAATTAGAGTAGGAGGATATGATGGTCTCCCTAACAAGTTACCTAATTATGCAGAGGACAAGTTCATCCTCATTGAGATATATGTAGGTAAGTTACAGGGGTCAACAAAAGGTGTGCTAAAAGGAAGAAAGTTGGCATCGCATTCCCCATTAGTCTTGGATACTATTTATGCAAGTCCCAATATAATGCCCTCAACATTGAGAGGGATATTGTGAAAAAGAAAAACACTTCGACTTATGATATGAGGTTTCCATTTGACAACAAGAATTTTGTAAAGGATAATTTGCAGCTTAGTTTTGAATTCCATCATATCCCTGATATGGAGAATTATTGGGTTGATTGCTCAGATGATGACTATGAAGATATGAAGAGGAATTGGATGAGAATGACTGTAAGACATATTGTTACATTAATATTAGGTTGGGATATTAGTAATTTTGAATATGATGAGTCCAACTTGGTAGACCCAATCTACACTAGTCATATATAGATGCAACCCATGGTGCCAATTGATTCGAGTCTCAAATAACTTAAGGACCTTGAGACTAGAACAACCATAGTCTTAAAAAGGACTTAGATATGGATTGTAATGAAAAGGGGTAAAAATTTTAAGGTACAACCCAAAGGAGGACAAAGGATATGAAGACATAATATTAACCCTAGTCAATTAGGGACTTCCTCATCAACCGCAGTGTCACCTCCCACATGACACAGTGTTGTACTATGGGGAAGTGGAGATTGAGAAGAGCCTACAAACAAAAGAAAGAGCCCTAAGAAGACATGTGGTGATGTACCACCCATAGATAGTGGAGTGGAGAAGCAAGAAGAGAAGGATAAAGAGAAGGAAAAGGAAAAGGAAGGAGATACTGAATAGGAATAAGAAATTGACATAATGGACATTGATATCTCTAAAGCACAACCAAACCCCTCTCAAGATGTGGTTAATAAGATCACATAGAAGGGTAAATATCCTCCCTATTTCCTCTCAATTTGAAAAGTGCAGCAAAGACTCCTCCCATAAAGAGAGAACTTTATTTTTCATCACCAGACTCTGCATCTCAAGCCATTGGTGCTACCTACTCTCCTTAATGGTTGGAGAAAACATTAGGGTAAGTGCACAAAGTTGAGTCCACGAAACGTGGAAGTTTTTGCCTTAACCAAAAAATTGAAATCGGCATCGCAGGAACGGATCCCGATGAAATGGATCCCGGATTTAAAACCGGATCCCGCTATCAGTTGATCCCCGAGCCCGTGAGACTAAATGGGATCCCGCTTAAAACTCGTGATTTGCTTCCCCATAGAACTCAACCAAAGGGAGTGCTGAACGGATCCCACTTAAAAATAGGATCCCGATTTATAAAAACGTGGATCCCCGATTTATAACGGATCCCGCTATTTATAAATCGATCTCGCTTTTATAGTATATTTATTTTTAAAAATATAGATTTCACTGATCAGCAGATGGGACCCCGAGTATTGGTGACAGTGACCCCATGATCAGCAACAGGTACCCACCTACAAGCCATTTTTTTTGCATTTTTCTATTTTGAATTGAAATTTTGAAAAAAAAAAGTTAATTTAACATGTTTTTTTAATTTATTTCACATTCTAATCATTTTTTTAACTGTTATAGTAGAATTGAATAATTGTAAAAATAGATGAAAAAATGCAATGAAACTTAAAGGTTTTTTAATAAAAATGAAAAAATGAACCTTGAATTGTGTTTTAGAAACAAAATTTAACTATTGAAACCTAAATTGTTCGATTAAACCCAAAAAATTGAATTTGAAAACCCTAATTTGAAAGAAAACAAAAAAATTGCATTTCAAAACCCTAGAAATCAAATGAAATAAAACATTGCATTTGGCTAAAATCCAAATAAAGCTTTCAAAACCTCGAATTCAAATTAAAAAAAAAAAAATTGAAAACCCTAGTTTGAATTGTTTAAAATTGAAACCCTTAATTGAATTGGAACAAAAAAAATTGTTAAAACCCTAAATTGGAATCGAACAAATCATTTTGATTTTGAAAACTAGGTAATTTCGAGCTCAAAAAAAAATCATTCGCATTGCTTAAATGCTTTAAATTTTATCTGCTTTGTATGGAAAAAATGATATATATTAAACTTTAGTTTCAATATTAAATTATAATTAGATTAGAAATCAATATGTTAAAGAATAGTTAAAATTCATAAAGTTTATCTTGATGTTTGTTTGCAAATTTAGTTAGAAAATTTGTAAATCTAAGCGCGTACAATTGATTCCAATTGACACTAACTTGTAAGTCTAAATTATGCCAAGGGCCACCCAAAATTCACCCTAAGTTTGCTAAACGCTAGACCCTAAACTGTAAAATCTAAACCCTCAACACTAAAGCATTTGAAATTTATGAACCCTAGACCTCTAATCTTTCATTGACATACCTAAAATTATGTAGGTTCAATGTCAAGAATGGGTCTATTTGGTAGATTTATAAAACCATTTTGAATATCTAGAATGCCATAAAAGTATAATTATAATAATTCCAATTGAAACACTTGGCACATATATATCATATGAAATTTAAATCTAGAAGGTACCTATTATATAGAGAGTTGATAATACATGGAAAGAGGTTTGTATGGGAAAATATGTATTAAGAAACACATACCATGACCTCTATAGGATTTTTAATATGTGATCCTAGATAATAATCCACCCATCCTCAATCATAATGGATTCTTTAGCAATTAAGAGAGATTCAATAATCATAAAATTACCTATATTTTGATACTATATAGATTTATGTGGAAGGATAGAAATGCATCAATAAGGAGACCAAGATGGAACCATTTAACACCTACAAGGTACACCTATTACATGGGAAAGGGAGGAGGTACATGATGATAGTTTGGAGGAACTACATGCTATTATTACAATTTAGAAATAGGAGGATGATTCATATAAAAGAAATATAATTAAATATTTATATTATTTAATATAATATATTAAATATAATACATTAAATAATATGTATTTAATATCATAAAATATAATATAAGATTACAATTAAGGATAGGTAATGTTACAATTTACTTGGGGTTTTAATGAGGATTGTATTTAAGATTCAATCAGTTTTGTAGCAAATAGTTAGGGTTACAATTAGCAATATATAGTAAATATTAATATAATTATAATACAAATATAAATTAATTTTAAAATATAATATAATATAGGAATACATTTAAGATTAGGTAAAGGTTATATAATTTAATTAAGTTTCAATTAGGTTTGCAATTCAATTAGGATATGGTTAGGGTGGGGATCATTTAGCATTCTACTATTGTTAGAGTATGGGTTACATTTAAGATTATTGTTATTTTTGTGATATGTATAGATTGATTCATTTTTAACATCATGATACTTTTTTTTATTAGAGGGGTAAACACTTTTGACCCAGAGCTAGATGGAACCAATGAGGCTATAGTATGACTAAATTTGGACCTCACTAGACATCTAGATCCCCTTAAGCCATCCTATCACCTTAAATCATAAATCAATTTCTTAAGGGTCCCAATATGACAAATTTCTTAAGGGGATCAAATAAGTTCTTAAAATTTGGTGAAGTTGCCCAAGGCAACCAAATTTAACAATAATAAGATCGTAAGATTATAATATGAATGAGATTTCCATGATCTAGGTTGGTCAGCTGAAACAAGAGTAGATCTCAATCAACTATTCCACAAGAAAATGTTCTTCACTAACTTGCAAGTTCATTAGATATTCCAAGGGGCACCAAAACTTTACCCTAAGTTTTGTAAACCCTAAACTTTGAACTCTAAAATCTAAACCCTAAACACTAAACCATTCATTTTGTCCTACCCAACACCATAAAGTGAAATTTGGTTGTCTTAGGAAAATCTGCCATATTTCATTCCCTTATGCCATGTAATTTTGTCCTAGGATCTTACTACATGTACATCCCCTTAAGTTATCCTATTACCCTAAACCCTAAAGCCATCATTTTTTTTTTAAAGGCTCTTAATAGAATTTGGTTTCCTTGGGCAACTTCACCAAATTTTATTCATTTGAGCCATGTCATTTTCTCCTAGGACCTCACTAGACATAAATACCCTTAAGCCATCCTGTCACCCTAAATCGTAATTCAATTTTCTTAAGGGGATCAAAGAAGTTCTTAAAATTTGGTGATCAAAGTTGCCATCATGATCTAGGTTGGTCAGTTGAAACATTTGAGTAGATCTCAATCAACTATTCCACAAGAAAATGTTCTTCACTAACTTTCAAGTTCATTAAATATTCCAAATTCTAAACCCTAAACCCTAAACACTAAACCATTCATTTTGTCCTACCCAGGATCATAAAGTGAAATTTGGTTGTCTTAGGAAAATCCACCATATTTTATTCCCTTTTGCCATGTAATTTTTTCCTGGGATCTTACCACATATATTATCCCCTGCTATCCCATTACCCCAAAACCCTAAACTCTAAAAGTCTAAACCCTAAACCCTAAAAGCCATCATTTTTTTTCTAGGCTCTTTAATGAAATTTGGTTGTTTTAGGAAACCTTAATTCATACTTCCTTTCCTTATGCCATGTAATTTTGTCCTAGGATTTACTAAAATATATCCCCTTAAGTTATCCCATTACCCTAAACCCTAAACTCTAAAGTCTAAACCTGTGAAACCCTAAAGCCATCATTTTTCTTAGGCTCTTAATGAAATTTGGTTGCCTTAGGCACCACCACCAAATTTCATTCCCTTATGCCATGTAATTTTTCCCTAGGATCTTACTACATATATCCCCTTAAGTTATCCTAAATCCCTAAAACCTAAACTCTAAAGTCTAAACTGTAAACCCTAAAGCCATCATTTTTTCTTAGGCTCTTAATGAAATTTGGTTGCCTTAGGCAACTCCACCAAATTTCATTACCTTATGCCATGTAATTTTTTCCTAGGATCTTGCGGCATGTAAATACCCTTAAGCTATCCTATTACCCTAAACCCTAAACTCTAAAGTCTAAACCCTAAACCCTAAAGCCATCATTTTTTCTTTAAATGCTCTTAATGAAATTTGGTTGCCTTGGGAAACTTCACCAAATTTTATTCACTTGAGCCATGCCATTTTCTCCTAGGACCTCACTAGACGTAAATCCCCTTAAGCCATCTTGTCACCCTAAATCGTAATTCAATTTTCTTAAGGGGATCAAAAAAGTTCTTAAAATTTGGTGATCAAAGTTGCCCAAGGCCCAACCAAATTTAACAATAATAAGATCCTACAAGATTATACAATATCAATAGTTAATTGTATTTTCATTCAAGTAACATGTGCCTTAGACATATAAATGAGGCTTACATATAAATTTATCATCCTATTTCAATTATTTAAGGTCATTTATATTGAATGGTTTAAAGGTATTTCTTAAACATGTATCTTACATCTTGAAATTACAAATCTAATGCAGGTTCACTCATATCTTAAAGATCACATGGATCCATTCAATAATATTCGCAATCCACCTCCACACCATCCATCTCCAACACCTCCACCTCCACCTCCGCCCACTCCACCTCATAACCCCCCACCTCCACCACCTGAAATCAATGAATATGCTCTTTTGCAAGCACAAATCAATGCTTCTGCTAGAACCATCGAAGATCAAATCAACATTATTCAAAATGAAGAATGTGTCACACCTCCTGTGAGGATGTTCGCATCTAGGATGCAAACCCTTGTTGATGCTGTCAGGGCTATGGATGGGATCGTAGATGAGCATCGACAATGGGTAGAGGAGAGGAACCCCATTTTGGCAAGAAAACACAATAAGAAACAAGATTCATACGTAAAAGAGAGGTTTCACAACAGTTTATAACCAAACAATGATCTTAAATATATGAATTTATAAATTTGGTGAACGTAGATGGCCATTTTCAGGATGAATTTATAAATTTGGTTCCAAATGGATATTTTAGTGACATGAATTAATGATTTTGGTTCTATATGGATATTTTTAGTGACATGGATTTGTGAATTTGGTGGAATTTATGAACTTATAATGAATAGTATATAATAGTATATATTTTATGACTATCTACTAGATCATGATTTCTCCTGCTGAAAAATTGTAATATATATATGTGTGTGTGTGTTCGACATAAAATGAGATTTTGTGAATCTTTCAAGTTTATTGTTTAGTATGTATGTGCATGTATTAAAAATTTGCATATATAGTTCTTAAATTTTGAAACTTTTTATGTATGTACATAGTTTAGTTTAATGATTTACAGTATGCATACAAATTATGCATCATATTGTTTATTTTAAATGTACATGTACATACATTTAATTTTTAATTTTTTATGGACATGCTCTTGAGGTGAACAATCAATGTATATATATGTGCATTTCAATTAATTATATGAGCTTAATATATATATTGCTCATCCTATTTCAATTAAATATATGATCTTAATATATGTATGCACATGGACTATTTTGTATGATTTAATGTAGGTGCACATTTATATCAAGCATATCATGGATGATTTTAACATTGATGATATCATCAATCCACCACCTCAGCCATAGCCAGATCCGCCTCCCCCACCCCCTCCACCTCCGCCTCCACCTCCACCTCCCCCTCCCCCTCCCCCTCATATGCCACCTCCAACACCTATGGCATCTGATGAGGCTCACTTGAGAGCACAAATAAATGATCAAGATGCATCCTTACAAAATCAAATCAATGTTATGTAGAGTCAAGCATTGATTCCTCCACATGTGAGACGTTTTGCATCTGCAATGCAAAACGTTGTTGATTCCATCAGGATGATCGATTCTGATCTTGATAGGCATTGACGAGACAGAGAACAAATGAGACAATTTTATTCTAATGGTCTCTCTTACAAACAAATATTAGACCTTAAAATAACAAAAGCCCATCTAGCCCCCTACTTTCTTGACCCCGTTACTCGACAACCCATTCCACCCAACAAATCTAGAATATCCATGAGGTGGTGCATACATCCAAGCAGATGAGTGCACATTTTGGGATCGATGGTATATGGTTTTTGATAGTCCCAAGACATGCTAATTGGGAGTTCCCATTGTATTTTTTGAGAAAACTATATGTAGAGTTTGTTTTGGGGCAAAAGCCTAATTATTTTGATTTTAGATCATTTCAGGGTGTTGGTGGCGGCATGCCACAACAGAGATTAGGGGCAAGGGTTGATCCCCGACACCCCATGCATGCGCAACCCCTTGTTGTTGCTCTTGGTCCTCCCATTCTTGCACTTGTACATCATCAAGCTCTGGTCTCAACATTAGGTTCCCTTAGTACACTCGCAAGAGACCTTGATCAACATGTTTTTGCAATAGCGGGTGGGGAGCATAGAGATGATGATGATGGAGGAATTTTTTATGGAGCTGGTCTGAGTACCGCTCTAGGAGTGTTGAGGCCCGTGCCCCATATATGTACTAGTTGTTATCAAGTATGTTATGGACCTGATCAGGCCACACCTAGTTCAGGTGGACATGGAGATTTTGGTGGTTCATCTAGTCGCATCGCCTGGCTCAGAGAGCGCCCTCAGAAAGGCAACACCCCTCGAGATACCACACACGTGCATAACATGCATCTAGATGCACGTCATTTTATAATAATTTTTATGGTTGTATATATCAAAGAAAATTTTGCAATACATTTTAACAATCAAATTGTTTGGTGTACAGATGACACTAACGATGCAAGGGCAATCATCTATTCCACAAGTACATACATCGACACCGGTCATACTTGGCAACCCTTATGGGGTATTTTGATTTCAATTTTAAAAATTATATATGAAATCATAAAGTATTTAACTTGAGTTTTAAATTTATAATTGAATCACACATATGTTTCAAATATTCATGTTGGTTTAGGTGAGTCAATCGGTATCCATGTCGATTCCTCCTGAGGGATTGTCAAGTACTCCTCCACTATCGAGCATCATAGATCAAGGGCAGGTACATTCATATTGTAAATTTGTTTAAAGTTTACATTAGTATAGTTACAATTTTATGAGTTTTGAATTCACTAGATATATGAAACGCATGCATGCACACTTGTAAATACTATAAGCATTAAATGTCTATGTACATGTATGTCTAGGTTGATACCACAATAAGAATGGGCACTGGGAAAACATTTGATGTTGCAGTTACTCGTGAGGCCACTGATTTCCAGGTTGTTTACAAAACTTTCTATACAAAATGTGCAAACTTGAATATATATGTATATATTAACCTAATTAAATTGTAAATGCTTTAATTTTGATCTTGTAGGACTTTGTTAGTGCAACTTTCAGCCCATACCCAGACATAGTTACACCACCAAGAGGACATGTAAAGCAGGTTTCAGATCAAATGGTAATTTAATTTTTTTATTATATTTAAAGTGAATTATAAATTTTAAATTGAACATATACATAATACGATATTTTCACATATTCTTTTTCTTTTATAGCATGAGATACATCTTGTAGTTGAGCATGTACAAATAGGTCCTGGAGAAGAGCCTAGTGCACAACCTCAAAATACGGTACAATTAAAATATGATAAATTTTGAATTAAATTGAATTAAAAAAATTTAATTGTAGAGTTGTACATCTAATTTTGAATTTCTTTGTCTTGTTTATGTAGATTGATTTAGAGAATTTAGAGGTTTATTTAGGCGCACTAGAGCATCCAGATGTAGATATGATGGTAATTTAATTTTATGATGGATTATAAATTAAATTGTCATTAAATCATTTTGTATTGTCTTACATCTAATTTCATCTTTCTCTTATGTACAGAGTGTTTCAGGTCATCCACATAGTCCACATGGTGTGAAGAGGTCTCTTGATTATAGAGATAGTACATGACCTAGAAACATGTGATTTGATGTGTTATATTTGTTTATTTCATGGACTATATTTCTTGTTTATCATGTACTCTGTTGGACTTTATTTCATGTGCACTTAATATATTGGTTTCATGCACTTAATATGTTACATAAATTATGGACTTTATTATTGTTTGAAATTTTAATTTACACATGTACATTTATGCATTTTATGTTCATAGTCAAGACATTAATATAGGACATTAATGTGAAATTTAGTGATCTCATACATGGATTAATATAGGACATTTTAATATTTACAATAATCAATCAATAAATCATAATTTACAAACAAAAGCAATCTATTTATATACCAGAAATTTAGGGTCTAAACTTGAATTGCGTTAAAATATGGGTCAAGTGGACATGGATCTTATGATTAAAATGTGTAGATGCACTTCCAAAATCTACATAAGTTATTATTTTAATATTGTTTGGAAATAATCATGTGAATGTAAAGTCTTTGGATTACTACATATTTAGATTAATATCAAGTTGGTAATGAAAGTCTTTAACATGTCAAATTTAACTATAGGAAAAATTGAGAACATTTCAAAAAGGAAAAAACAGTTATAAAATCAAAATAATCTTCAACTATAATAATGATTGCTCAAAATACACATGAATTAACACTGTACATGAATAGTAGAAATCTTCCAACATAAAAAATATTCAATATTTTAAAAAAAATTAAGAACATTTCAAAAAGGAAAAATCACTAATATTCTATTTTATTCAAAATTAACATATATATGTAAATAAATATTAAAATTTTAAGGCTTTACTAAAGGTTTTATTGTACAAAAATATAGCAACTTAAATAGATAAGTTTTTCATAATAAATGGACATCTAAAATCAATTTAAAATTATAAAATTAAATACAAAGAAAATATAATAAATTTATACACATAAAATAATTTTTTAAAGCAATATATTTAAAGCTAGCATATCTATATTTAAAAATAAATGTAATTAAGAATTATATTCACATATAACTTTATCATATGAAAAAAATTATATAACATTATTATTATTTACAATTGGGTTATGATTATGATTATGGTTATTATTATTTATAATTTTGATTGGGGTTGAATCAAAACTCTAAGATAAAGCTTGGAGTAATGGTTAGCATAAGGTTAGATCAAGGTTAGATTTAGGGTTAGGGTTCAAAAGGGTTCAATTAGGATTAGAATTCAATTAAGATTAAGGTTACTTTAAGATTAGGATTAAGGTTAGGGTTATAGGATAAAGCTTTGGGTAAAGGTTAGGATTAGGACACAACTAGAGTTAGGGTTAGGTTTCAATTAGGGTTAGATGCAACAAGGCTTAGGGATAGGATTAATTTTAGGATAGGTTAAGGGTTCAATAAGGGTTGGGTTCTAATAATGGTTAGGGTTAGGGTTCAATTAGTATTACAGTTAGAATTAGGGTTCAATTCTAACTCTAATTAAAATTCTAATCCTAACCATAACAATACCATAGAAGATTAGAGAATAAAAGCATTAATAAATACTATAAATAATAGTTCATCTAACACTAATTTATAAGTTGTCAAAACAACAATGACGCCTTTTACAAGTGTCTAAAGGGTCATAATAGAATGTCCTAAGGGATGTCTTTAAGGGTTAACATGTCTTAAGGGATGCCCAAAGGGCCAACTGCACAGAACATGGTAATTACAGACAGTCTTAAGGTCCTAAGGGATGTCTAAAGGGGTCATACAGAGCATACACTAAGGGATGCCTAAAAGGGTCATAATAGAATGTCTTAAGGGGATGCCTATGTGTTGCAAGTACATGTCTTAAGGATGTCTAAAGGTCATAACAGAACGTGTGTTAATTAAGGGGATGTCTTAAGGGGTCTTAAGGGGATGTCTAAAGGGGTCATAATATAACATGTTAATTAAGGGGATGTCTAAAAGGGTCATAATAGAACGCCTTAAGGGGATGTCTTAAGGGGTCATAATACGCCTAAATATATAGAATATTGATTTGATACATAGAAGTGCATAGAGTATGTTTAATTTTGTAAGTATGTATGTACATATATGTCATCTCAAAATGATGTTTACAAAATTTGGATATGCCATCTCAAGAACATCTCAAACTTGTGGCTAGAATGTAGTAGGTCTTCACACCACCTAATATCAAAAAGGTACAAGTAATATCAATGAAATCATCAAAACATACATATTTTAATTTATATAAAACTATCTATATGTACACAACTCAAGTACCTGCATTTAAAAGTATTCCACACATGTGTGTAGGTTGAATCTAGGCATCCTCTCCTTTTTGTTTCAAAGTATGAGATCAATGCAATGATGGCTTTAGGATACAAAAAATGACGATAAATAAATTTTAACTATTAATGTCCAAGCAATATCAATATGTAACCAAAATATGTATTTAAATATAATTTAACTGATAATTACCTCTTTTTACCAAGTATTCCATGTTGTCTAGGTTGAATTTGCATGGACTAGATCCTTTTGTGATTATGCCTTAAGGATATATAAAAGAACAATTTAAATCAATTTCAACTAATAACACACTTGACCAATGTCGAAACATGTATTTAATGTATTTAAAATGACAAAATAAAACTAAAACTATATTCATCTGTATTTACTTAATCCATTGTACCATCTGCATCCTCTCTTTTTGCAATGCATCTATGATTGCCTCATGCTCTTCCATAGAAATTGACCATAGCAATTTTTTTGAAGGTCTTCCACGATACCGCTCTAGTTTTATATTTGGTGCCACCACCAAATGTGAATAATGCATAATCTTTTTATGTGTTTCATAGTCTTCGAATGTAGGTAGACCATTCTTTCTTCTCAAGTATTTTCGTAGCCAAGTGCCAACAACCACCACCGATCCTATTGGAAAACATGTTCAAAAACCACCATCAAATAACTTCTAAAAATTTACTTAAGGGGATCAAAGACTTATTCTAAAAAATTGCTTAAGGGGATCTAAAACTTGTGAGCAAAATTTGCTTAAGGAGGTGTCTTAAGGGGATCGCCATACCTGTTGGATAATGAAAGCCATCATCATCTTCTTGAGGTGTTAACAAGTTGTGTTTAGTTTCCACACAACGAGCCAACCAATATTCTGTTTTCTCTTCATTCCCCTCAGGTGCAATAACTGCATACACATGTCTTGCCAACAAAATTTGATTTAATAACTTGTGCATATCCATATAACTAATTTAGTATTAAAAAAATAACTTAATAAAGCAAAATAAAATGAAATAAATTAAATTAAAATTACCTTCTTGTACATAGTCTGAAACATGGTCAAAATCTTCAAATGCAAACACTTGATCATTTTCTTCAATAGTTCTTTCATATTGATCATGTGCTTCTATAGGTGTCAACAATCTTTGTTCCCAATGTTCAACCCATTCTATATTTTCACATGCTTCCCAATCTCCTGAGATACAAAACTAGCAAAAACATACAAGCTCCTTTGTCCAAATAGTCCATGTGCTTGTTTCGTCGCACTCCAAATGAATGCCATTTAGTAGATCCACTAATTATCTCATAATCAACTCTAGATACAATGTTCTCTCTTCCACCAACCAAAAGAATTGATGAACTGGTAGAGCACCACTTGAACCGTGTAGATAATTCTCATTATAAATTAACCACAATCTCATGTGCATTTTGAATTTTATTTGAATCCTTTGAATTTTACTTGTTCTCTAGCAAGAATTTTTTTGACACATGCACCAACTCCATCATGTTCTCCTTTACCATGCCCAACTTCAAAAAAACTTCACATATGTTGGACATTAAGTTGCTTATGAATCCTACTTAACCAATAGAAAATTTGAGCATTTTTGAACTCGCCTCACAATTATCCTGACTATATGATATTCATATGGATTCCTTTTCTTAAATTTCTATAAAATATACTAAAACAATATTGAACAAACTCGATGAGTGTAACCCATTGTCACTCAAATAAAAATGATAATTCCCTCAAACTTTTTCTATCATCCTCAAGTATATCATCTGCATGCTGTCTATAAACACATGGAAAAACATAAATACTTGCACTAAATTATACTATTGAGATTGAATTTCTGCGGAGCGAGAGTATAAATTATCCGCAAAATCAAACCAATCGAAAGTATAGTACCAATTGAAATATGTTCTATTACGCTAAATTGGCCATCAAGCCATTGAGCATGTTCAGAGTGCATAACATATTTTAGTACAATTTTATTATTAAATTCACTCATAAATGCATGCACACTAACTTTTTCTATAACTAAATCACAACGCTTTCCTATTTTTCCATCTTTTAAAGAATAGTGAACATTCTTGAATCTTTTGACGTCTACTAATTGTTGTCCAAAATCATGATCAACACTTTCATGCAAACAAATTCTTAAAAATGAAAGATTTCCGCAATTAATGCATTGTCCAAAAATACAACTTAAATAAAATAATTTATCATTAGATTTTTCACAAAACAAACCTGAAATAAACTCTCTTATTGCTTCAGGTGGCATATCAATACCACAATCCTGTATAAACATGTTAGAATGCAAGGTACAACGTATATATCTAAAAAATATTATAAAATAATGAAATTGAACATGTATTTTACAACAACAAGATATTCGCTTATTAATTTTACATACCGTGTATTACATTTTTCAAAAATACCTTTGACTTATTTTAATATTATCAGGTAACACTGAATCACTACAAAATTTTCTATAAAATTCAGTTTGTGTTGTATCTAATAGTGTTTTGGGTGAGGATTGTGAACTTTGGACCCCACCCTTAATTTTAAAACATCTCTAGCATTAGATGAAACCCTAGTATTATCATGCCAATATTTTTCAATCAAAGATTTAATTTCAACATTCAATTTTATATCAAACCTCGGTAGTCATCTCACCGGAACTCCAACATTGATTGATAGGATCATTTTCTATACTTTCTCTTCTTTTTGCCACTCTTAGTAATGTTTTAGGATACATTTTTAAAACTTCACTAATATTGCTTACCATTCTTTTATTCAAATTTGTTTTATTAACTATAGCAGTAGTTATAGCTCTTCTTGCTGCGTTTTTATCTTTAGATTGACTATTTTTCCCAATAGATTGAATGGCACTAGCAACAGTAGACATAGCATGTTTTAATGATTGATCTTTTCTTTTTGGTTTAACATATAAAAGCCTAACCTTTTCATTACTTTCCTCATTTTTTGCATTCTCATCAACTGCATCATTAGTTGACATTGAAATGCAATTTTTTTGCGATAAAATAATTTGGTGTATATTCTATTCGCATGTGTTCTTATTTGCCTCCAAGAAATTTGATCAAGAAGATTATCAAAACACCACTTCCAATTTTAAAAGTATTTTCTACTAAATTCAACATCACATTCTAGATTTTCATCTTCATTTTCATCTTCATCTTCATTTTCATTTCATATATTTTCATCTCATTTTCATCAACAAACGGTTTTCATTTTCATTTTCATCAACAAAACGGTTTTCATTTCATTTCATCTCATTTTCATTAACAAACGGTTCTCATTTTCATTTTCATCTACAAAACGGTTTTCATTTTCATTTTCATTTTCATCAAAAATATAGGTTTTGTTTTTATTTTCAAGAAAATGATCATTTTTATTTTCTTTTGCAACAAAAGATTTTTCTTTTTTGTTTTCAACAAGTTCTATAAAAGTTTCATCTCTCTGAATATAGTCAATGTCAACATCATTATATCCAACATCTTGTAAAACTTCTACATACAAATTTACCATTTCACTAACATGTGGATTTGAAGACGTACCTGGATTTGTGCATATTGAAACATTCTCCTTAACATTCAAAGAGGGATTTGAAGACATAGTAGGACTTGTTTGTATAATCATATTCTTCTCCAAATTGACTCCTTGCAAATTAGCTTCATCTACAACTATGGTATCTTCAATGTTTTCATTTTCAATAGTTGTTGAATTGGTTGCTCCACCATCATTCATTGATTTCATTCTCATTCTTCTTTCTCTTTCTCTTTGTCTCTCTTTTTCTCTATTTGCTTCAACTTCTTGAGGAGTCAATGTCTTTCTTCTCTTATTACAAGTTTTATCTCCCATAATTATAAAATTCTCAAGCACAAATGAATGTTAATAGTGAAATACTTCAAAATATTCAATCCAAATTGGAAGTTGAATACCTATTATGACAAAATTCTTCCTCTTGTGTTCCTCAAAACAAGTAGAAAACTACCACAATTCCACTTTAAAAATTGTTTTCTTCATGCTTCCTTTGAAAAATTCAATCCATATTGCAAATTGAAACCTTTTGTTCCTCCAAACAAACACAAAAATAACACAATTTCACTTCAAAAATGGTGTAGATGATGCTCCCTTTGATAAAATCAACCAAAAATCAAATTCACCACCTATAAATACAATAACTTATAAAAAATAATTCATTTTTAGTGCTCTCGGTCGTACATATGAAGTTGCAAAGTTGCAGACTTCACAATAATTTTGCACAATGTATTTAAATAAAATAAACGAGATCCCATTTATAAAACGGGATCCCGCTTACTATAAAATAGGATCCTGATTATAAAACAGGATCCCATTTATTAATAAGCGAGATCCCGCTCTATAATCGGGATCCCGTTCACCGACATTGAATGTCAGAGCCGTTGTAAAGGTAATAAGATCTCGTTTATGAAACGGGATCCCGTTCCATTTACAACGGTCGGAATACTGTCGGATGGGAATGGGATCCTGATTATAGTACGAGATCCTGTTTATTAATAAACGGGATCCCGTTTTATAATTGAGATCCTATTTTTTAAATTTGAATTTTGTTTTGCATCGTGGGCGGGTTTTTGCCAAGGTTTTTTGTTTGGGAAAAGCATTGGAAGTCCGAACCTAGGCCTTCAACCTAGTTTGACTTGCAAGTTGAAGGCCCTAACAATGTCAAAGAAAAATACCGACTTTGGACATATGGCTGATGACCTTTTTTGCAAAATTTTCTGATGAAATTAAAACCCATTTTAGATGAAACAATGCAGATTCTAAATATGTAATTTGTTTTGCAATTGAATTATTTTTTCTATTTTTCAATTAATTTCTAATAAAATTGGTCCATAAACTTTAAATATCCAAGTTTTTTACTATTTTAATAACTTTTGATCAACGTAACATTTTGACAAACGGATTGCACGAGAGCAAACTTCAGAAAATTCTTTTCAATTTTAAAAAAAAATCAGAAAATGATAAGTTTAGGTCATCTTATGCATGTCGTACATGACGATGTTTCAAAATGACAAATCTGCCTAATAAAAAATTAACAAAAAAAAAAAATTCAATAAAAATTACAAAAAAATATCAAGAACAAGCTTCAATGAGTCATAAAAATTTTCCCAAAAGGATTTAGAAAAATACAATAATTTAAGTCAAAATATGGATGTCATACACGTGCATGGTATGGTAAAAAAAAATGACTTTTAAATAGTGGTTTTTAGAAATGCCTATTAAAACTCAATTTGTACAATCTGGGTATTGAAATAAATTACATATTTGGAAACTAGACTCCAAGCACTACATTTTATGATTAGTGACTTTTTTAAAGATTTCATCTCTAAGTGCTTCAAAGTATAAGGTCAAATGTGTCAAATACTGAAAATCAGGGAAAACACTTCCACTTTTTGGCCTAAAAGTGGACTCAACTTCTTGCACACCCATTAGCTAAGAAAAGAAAGATAGTACCAATCAATCTGCCAAACGATAACATCATGGGTCAATTATTGCAAAGATCCCCCAAGCCTAAGAAATTAAAGACCACCTCAAGGTTAATGGAGGATAGTGATTCTGGGCACTTTTTTATAGAAATTGCACATCCCTCTACACAAAAGGAACCTAGTCAAGCTATTGCAGTTGACTACAATATGAAAAAAGTGGACTTGGGACTCCCAAGTAAAGATAGTGACATTCCAAAATTTCAAGTGATTGCCACAAGATTAGTTGAAAGGACCAAAAAGAATAAACAAGATAAAGATGAATTGAAGAAAGCAATGGAATTAATCACAAACTACCTAAATTCATTGGTAGATCCTTCTCCCAACCTATCAGCCCATCAAGTTCTTCCTTTGATCCAAATTTTGAAGCCTAAAAGGAAATGGTCAAAAAAGTGAAAAGAGATAGCTATTATGGCATAATTACTCAAGAATGGGTAATATATTTAAAAGCCAAAATCCTGCCTTTGATCAAGAAATTAAAGAAATTTCATGATGAGTTAACTTTGGTGAAGAATGTTATCAAAACTAAGATAGCGAATTGTAAGCAAGAAGAGTTCCTCTGGTTGCAAGTTGATAAAAACCTCAAGGAAATTTTAGAAAGTGGTTTAGATGTAGTTGCTACATAACAAATCATCTCTTTCGTAGATGACCCAAGATGTATAATGTGGAGGAAGCAAATGGAAAAACTACTTCCTAAAGCAAAATATCAAAGAACAGAATAAGTTGTTAAATGAGTACAACTGTATAAATGTTGAACTCATCAAAGAATTCTCAGATTTTGGTTGTCAACTTAAGAAGAAAGAAAATGATGTGGCTAAAATCGATGAGTTAAAGGAAGGATTTCAGAAAGTTGTTGATACATTATTAGATGAACAATCCTTCAATAAAGACAATTTGAAGAGTCTAGCTAGAATTGATTCAATATTATCCTAGTACAAGAATTTCTTAGCCAATCTTACCACCAAATTGACACTATTCATTGCAAAAAAGCTCTCTAGAAACTCAAAACCAAGAATTTCACCATTC
>VDFB02031811.1:0-15307 GCA_007258455.2 Sequoia sempervirens | reverse complement strand
GATTTTGGTGAAGTTGGTCTGAAAGGAAAAATAATTGTCTAGGGGGTTGTACGACCTGCCCAACGCACTCCCTGAGGCACGAAAAATGAAAAAAATTTCAAAAAACACATTTTTTCCTAAACAGTGCCGGTGCCTCCAGTTATAATGCAGCCCGCCACCTGGCGGCCACTAGGCGGCCGCCAATCTGCCACCGCCACCAGTGGTGTAGTCCACCTCCTCCGCCGGCCAGTGCCAGCCCTCGCAGGCCCCTCTACTACTCAACCCCAGTCACATGGAGGACCAGGGGCTCTCCATTCAGCCGCTGTCGGCTCAAAATTTTCTGGCAAAATATTTCGGCGTCCCAGCATTTATCGGCAATCAAAAAAAAAATTCCGGCAAGGGGGGTGGTTTTTTTCCCTAACGGCCTTCAGGCCGTCAAATTTTTTCTCATGAAGTGTTGACATCAGCATGACGTTAGCAGCCGTACAACGCTCCAAGCCCCCTCCTAGCGCTGATTTTCCCTAAAGGAGCACTTTTTTTCTTTTTGGCATAACTTGGGCATACGGTATCGAAATTAGGAAAATGAGATATCGCCGGAAAGCTGGTTCTGAGAAATTTCTAGTGGTGTAGGTTATTTTTCAGTACTTTTCTATTTATCTACAATCATTTCTGTTTGAAGTCAGATGTTCATTTTTGGCTTCCGAGCTCATAACTTTTTGCCACGATCTCTGATTTTCATCTTCTTTGTGGCATTGGAAAGGTATTGAGGAGCTCTATTTTTTTGTTAATGCACTTTTTTCTGTATCTATCCCAAGTTTATCGTTATTCCAGAGTTGTCCCGATGGGTGTTTTGGAGATTACTTGGATGTTTTGGCAGTTGGAAAGGTGAAACTTGAATATTTGCACTTCATTTCAGTACCACATCATCTTATTTTCTGTTTACGCACATTTAGCATGCTCTCCTTTTACAATCGTTGGGTTATTGTAATAAATGAACTAAGATAAAGTTCCATCAGGGGGGGTTTCTTGCATAATAATTTGGTTAGAGTGTGCATGCACTTTGATCTCCATATCCATCTTGATTTGTTGGCAACTCATATGGGTTATTTGGTCTCTTAGTTTCTTTTGGCCACATTTTTGCTATTGCTTGACACATATCGGATTCATTGGTTCACACTTCAGTTGGGAGATTATGTTTCTTGATCCACATTAGTTTAGATCCCTCTTAGTTTAAGGGCCATGTTTTTATGGTTAATGTTCCAAAGTCTTTTTGGTTCTCCTTCCCATGGAGGAGTTTTAGTCATTGTTTGGCATCGACATAGAGATACACAGTTTCCAAATTATGTCATCATCTCATCTATTGTTTCTTCATAGATTCCAGGGTTGTTCCATTTTGTGAGTTTTTCCAGTGTTTTGTGGCATCGGGTCTGCTGTCACATTATCATGATTCTATTTTTGGTTTCAGTTGTAGACATAAGTATCTTTCCTTGCTTGTCAGATTGTGGTTCCAGTGTTACTCCACAGTGTTCTTCCAGTGCTTCTTTGCAGTAGTCATCTCATTATAGGAGGGTTTTGTCCTACTGGGTTTTCCTTCTCTACCTCATTATTGCATTTGTACTTGGGTACCTAATCAGGCCTTGTTGTCAGGACCCATTCATGCTTTCTTGCATTCATCTTAGTTTTAGGTGCATGTTTGTTAGTCTCCCTAAGTTGCACTTATGGGGGCATTAGTGTAATTAATATTTAATTACACTTGCATAACTTTACTTAGGTAATATTTAATTCCTAGGTTAATTAATTCTCATCTTTATCTTATTGAGCTATCTTGTTGCTCAAGATAAGATTAGGGTTATGCATCTTTGCTTTTATAAAGCAAATCATATCTTGTAATTAAGAATTACTGAATAATATTATGTTGCTCATCTTTTTGCAATAGCTCTATTTTTTAATTTTTCTCTTCTATGGAAGGTGATTTTTTGGTTTGCATTTCAGATCTTGGTTTCTAACAAAAGTGTAATCACTTTCTATTTCCCAACATTTTGGGTGGTGACTTTGAGGTCTCTAATAACAGTATAAAAATAAATTCTCAAAATGAATGCAAGAAGAAGGATTATGAAATATTTGACATCATGAAGAAGACCAAAAGTTATGCAAAGAAGCATCTTGAGCATATGGTAGAATATGAACCTGTAAAAGAGAAGCAACCCACTTAGGTTAAGAAAAGCTCTGAATCAAATAAGTTTGTTGATTCCCCTACTGATGGATCTCCTACTTTTAATCTTGAAGTAAGTAGTGCCAATATCTAGGAAAAGGCACATGAAGTCAAAGTTTCTAACATAGACCAAGGAAGTTTACATATTGAGCAAGTTTTTAATGAGCTTAACATTTCAAGAGAGGAGGATAGGTGGGAATTTTTGGGTAAGAATAATAAGTTTTCAGAGCTTTTAACCCTTAGAGTTGGCTTTGTTTTTAATGGAAATTTAATTTTAATCCAAGAGGTGAATCTCCTTATGTAGAAGTGCACCTTTCTCTTGAGGAAGATCCTATTGACCAACCCTACCATACTCCTACACTGAGTGAGATTAGAGATCTTCTAGAAAATAAAGAAGATATAGATAAAGATATGCAAGCTTTAGAAGAGGAAGAAATAAGGCTTAAAGAAGAAGAGAATAGATTAAGGGTGTTAAAGGAGAAGAAAGATAGGATAAAAGCTAAGCAACTTGAGAGAGATGCTCGAAAACAAAGATTGGAGAAGATGTGAGAAGATGTTGCTAGGCAGAAGGATTTTGAAGAAAATGTCTCCAAATTGAGAGCTAAGATTACCCCTGAAATTCCCAAAGTAATAATCTAGATGGGAACCTCTACTGCAGATACCAATACCACATCTATTTCAACTACCAAAGCCTTAGATCCTTATGTTGATGTTAAGGAAACATCATTTGTACATCATGGGAAGAGGACCATTAATCAACCAAAGAAAAATAACTTCAATACCAGTACCACTACCCATACTTCATCTTTTGAAACCCCCATACATAATGAAAAATTGATCCTACTCTATCCATTGCACCTCCAATTCCTGAGATCTTGAGATTACAGATGGAGAAGGATAAACTACAAGAAAATTTGAAAAAAGCTAAGATAGAAGCTTCTAATGCAGAAATGGCTAGGAAGATTTCATTTCTTAAGATGTCCACACCCACTCCAAAGGCTTCAAGCTTTGGGCATACCAGTACTGAGTTACAAAAGAAGAAGTCTGAAGGAAACACTACTAGTGAAGGTGGTGGTGGGGATTAGGGTGGTGGAGGTGGAGGAAATAATAAAAGTAAGAATCATTATTTTGAAGATGATGAAGGAAATAAGAAAGGAGGTGGTAATGGTGAAAGTGGAAAGGGTAAGGATAGCAGTCAATCTGACAACAAAAGAGATGATGAGCAAAGAGATGTTCATAGGGATCAACATACTAGGAAGCCACTCCAAGTAGATAGATACCAACATTTATGTTTCACCGAAATACTTGGCTACCCTAATCCATTTCCTGAAGATTTCAAACCTACCCTAGTCAAATTATTTGGTAGTAATTCCTTGAGTGGTGAAGACCATCTCAAAGAATTTTCTAATGTTATGGATGATTTTGAGGTAGAGGCAGAGGATGTCATGATGAATTTTTTTATGTAGTCTCTCATTGAAGATGCTCGAGAGTGGTATAGGAGTTTTCCTTCCAAGAGCATTGGCTCTTGGGAGGAATTCAAAATGATATTTAGAGAACAATATGGTGATAATACTGATTCAAGTTTTTTGTTGAATCAATTTAATAATATTGCTAAAGTTCTAATGAATCCATGGCTGAATTCAATACAAGATTCCAAAAGGCTAGGAAGAGGTTGCCTCATCTATAATTGAATGCCAATGTGTGCTTGGTAAATTACTGCAATGATTTTTGTTGGTGTAAATAAATGTCTTGTACCTATCTTGTTCACTCACTAGGTAATTAGGGGACATATTCACATGTTAAGTTTACTTAGGATATAATATTATTTCTAGAAGTCTTAGTTGGATTCTCTAGAACTTATCTTATCTAGCTAGTAGTGCTTGATTCCTAGGTGATTAGTTTGTTAGTTATCTCATGTCATAGGATTAAGAAACTTGTCATGATCTTGTCTAATCCTACCTCTCAATATCGCCTATATAAGCAAGGCATCTGTACATTTTCATATTCAACCAATATTCAATCTTGCATCGTTGAAGCAAGTATTCTTGCCATTCTCTCTCTTGTAGAAGTGATTTTGGTCTAGCAACTAGGTATGTGCAGGATCATCATGGAAAAAATAGGCCCTTAAGTGGCAAAAAAATCAAAAAAATCAGAGTTAGGAAACTTGACTTAAAATTTGAATAAGTTATCTATATTATTTCAAAATATTTAAGAATAGAATATATAGAAAATTGAATGTAGTTTCTAAACTACTAGGTTTGTTTAAAAAAATCTATTTTGGAGAAAATTTGAAATTTCAATGTAGTAGTGCCTTAAATTTCAGTGGAAAAATAAGAAGTAGGTGTTTCTCCCCGACCACCCTAACCACAATAAAATGATAATATTTTTTATAATATTTTAGATATAGGTAGAGGACTCATGTCCCTATGTGATGCATATTTTTTAATTTTTTTCCAAGTAAATAATTAATTATGAATTTTTATTACAACTTTAAAAAAAATATAAAAATGTATGTCCACCACCTTAACTTTGGTCAAAACTTCATAAAATTCATTTTTTCTTTTTAATCTTATAGTATGTGAAGAATAGAATGTGACACATGTTTTGGATTCAAAAAATGTGATACAATTTGAAAGCTATAGATGTTTTTCAATCAGTCTATCAATCAAGACTTTAGTCGTAATTTGAATAGAAAATGAATAATAATTACTTATTAAATTCAAAGTAAAGCATAATTTATATTGGTGGAAACCTAAGAATCTCCTTTAAAAACCCTTTTCATTACATCAATTTTGGGTTAAAAAATTTGTCAGCTGCATACCCATCATATTGCCACTTTTTGGCCCATCATGATCCTGCACATACCCAACTATTCCTGGGGGTGTTGGGAAGTCACCATTTACTCCCACACTTTTCATACAAAAAAGAGTTACCACTTGCTAGATAAGAATCCTCAGATATTGAGGGAAACCTACAAGATGGCAGAGCATACCGAGAATATTAGCAGAGCAACTAGTAAAGTTGGTAGAAGAGATGATGCAAAAATCCTTAGAAATTAAAAAAATGAGGATAAGAGTTCAGGTGCTAAAGGGGTCACTCTTGAGGATAAGATTGACAATTTTATGAAAACTATAAATAAAAAAAATTGTAAAACAAGAAAAGGTTCAACGAAAAAATTATCAAAGGAATAAAAGACCTCCTCAGTTACATGATCACCCATATAATACGAATTGGTATAATGAGAAGTTTGTTCTTCATAATCAAAGAAATTCCCAGAATAAGGTCCCTTTGGATCCTCTATAGAGGAATTTAGGAAATTTTGTTGAAGATACCCCTTGGTGCATGGTTTTCCAAATGCCACATTCTCCTCAACAAAGTGTATTTGCACAAATGGTTCAGATGGAAGAAGATATTCCTAAAGACCGTGATTAGTAAAATGAGGAAGATATTGATATAATTATGGTTATGGGTGATTCTCATGTTGCTGATAGTGAGGGATCTTCTGATATGGAATCCTATGAAGTGGATGTAGATAATCAAAGGAAAATTGCTAGTGCATATAATCAGCAATTTCTCTCAGATGAGGATGTTGATAGTGATACTGAGGTATATAATTTGGAAGAAATTGAATATGGTGTGTCACTCAAAAGTCCCACATATGAGGATATTGCAAAATATATTGTAGCCTTGCCTACCCAAGGTAGAAGTTCCTATCATTTGAGGAATAGAATAGTCAATGGTGAATAAGGAAGTTCTGTTGATCTTTTCATTGAGGAGAAAAATGCCAAAGGAAAAGAGCACAAGATTTATGGAAAAATAGAAGTAGTCAAAGCTAAAGAAGGTAGGGGAGATAAAATTTGGGCTAAGAAAGTAGGTAAGCCAAAAGCTACTAAAGAATTCAAATCTCTTGCTGCTAAGATAATGACACATAAGAAAAATCTTGAAGTTGCAAGGAAGGATGCCAAGTATAGGGATGAGGTAACCAAAAATAAATAGGAGAGTAGCAATGAACAAGGTATGATCCCAATTGAACTACCCAAGTATAGTCATGTTGATGTGTTTCAATTACTTAGCCAAGTAAAAGCATTTGTGCATTTTCTTGAAATGATGAGAATATATGAACATAAGCAAAAGGTAGTAGCCCTTATATCAATGGTGCTACTATAGCCTGTAATGATTTAGTGGTGTCCACTCCACTCAAATTGAGTGAAAATGATAAGAAATAAAAGGAAGTTGAGGGGGTAATTACTAAGATTCCCTATATCTTCCTAGGGAATTCAGTAGCTACTTGTCTTGGGAAGATAGATCCATTTTTCCTCACTTTGATTGTTGGGGGAGATTTTATAAAAAAAATGTATTGTTGACTTTGGAGCATCCAATAACATCATGCCAGCTAAAATCATGGAGGAACTAGGATTGAAAGTTAATAGCAATCATGGTAAGTATTATGCCATGGATTCAAGGGAAGTCCCTTTTATCGGTGTGATAAATGAACTTCCTTACATATTAGCAGCCCACCCAGACAAAGAGTTTAAAATGAGTGTGGTGGTAGTGGATATCCCACCTAATTATGGAATGCTGCTATCTTGGAAATGAAGTGCATCAATGGGAGGTATTATGAAATGTGACATGTCTAATGCCACATTTCCCATTGATGGTAAGGATGTTCAAGTGGTGTGAGAACCAAGGGTACCACATATGTTGGAGCATACTCCTAAAGATGACACAATTATTTTCATAGAAACTGATATCAGTGATTTCAAGATGGAAGAAGTACCAAGAGAAGTTGATAGGTGCCCTGTACCTATAGAGAATAAAGTTTTAAGATTATCTGATAAGAATAGACTTTGGAAAATCCACTATTGGTATCACCTAGTGGCAGTACATATAAATGTTCTTTCACATTGTCTTTTGTCTACACAAATAATGTGGCAGAATATGAAGCATTATTACTGGGATTGAGATTGGATGAGAAGCACAGGATAAAAATGTTAATGGTATTTGGTGATTCTGAGCTTGTGATATCCCAAGTAAGAGCCAAATATTTTTTCAAGAATAGACTAAGGTAGTACATAAATGTCGTATGCGATTTTATTGAGCAGTTTGATGCTTTTGGAATTGACTAGATGGAAAGAGGATAGAACATAGTAGTTGAATTACTTGCTAACATTGCATTGAGACCAAATGATATAAATTTTATAGGAATCTCTAAGGTTGAGGTACAAACAAGGCCTTCCATTCCTGACAATGTGCACAACTAGTAAATTTTCAAAGATGATGAGGATATTCTAAATTTTTTGAACTGAATTGATGAATATGAAGCTCATGAGATAGAGTTTGGTGGATTTGTTGAAAATGTTGATTGAAAGGACACAATATTTTAAAAGGAGGTTATCCAATTAAAAAAAAAAAAAATCCCCAAAGGCCTTGTAACACTTGAAAGGGTCTTTGATAGTCAAGATAAAAGAAAGATTGAGACAATTGTTGCTCACCTAGAGGACCTGTAGTAAGTAAATTTTGGGACTAAAAATTCCCCTAAGAAAGTGTATGTAGGAAAGAAAATGAAGTCAAAGGTGAAGGAAAAGTTGATTTCCTTGCTTAGAAAATATAGACATGTCTTTGCTTGGTCATACAATGACCTAAAAGCTTACAAAGAGGAATTGTTTCAACATGAGATTTCTTTGAAGCAGAATGCTAAGCCTTTTAGGAAAAAGAAAAGACCAATTAATCCTACTATAGCTCCCAAGATGCAAGAGGAGTTGGTAAATTTGAGATATCGGCATTAAAACCCATTGTATACCTCTTCGGTGGTATCCAATCTAGTGCCAATAACAAAAAGAATGGTCATATAAGGTTATGCATTGTTTTCAATACTATGAATTGTTCTTTTAGTTTTAGGTTGGAGTAAATCCAAGTAGCTGTAAAGGAATCTGAGTAGTATATATCTACCATCTTGGCTCAAGTGTCATGAGAATGCTTTTTGGTTTAATAAACGCAGGTGCCACTTTTCAAAGGGCTATGGATGTAGCTTTTTCTAATTTTATTGAATTTTTGATGGCTATATATCAAGATGACTTGACCACTTACTCCAAGAAGTAGGAAGATCATTATATGCACTTAGAGAAGGTATTTGTTAGGTCTCTAAAGTATGTGATATCTCTTAATACAAAGAAATATGTTTTTGGGGTCATCGAGGGTAAATTATTGGGGCACATTGTGTCCAAAGAAGGAGTAAGGATTGACCTTAAAAGGGTAGCAACCATAAATAGAATATGTCAGCCAAAAAATGTCAAAGGTATTCAGTGATTTTTTGAAAAAATAATTTTTTTAAGAAGGTTTGTGACTAACTTTGTAGAAATCACAAGATCTATTTTGAAGATGTTGAAGAAGGGAGAAAAGGTGCTTTGGAGTGAGGAGCCTAGTCAGGCGTTCAAAATAATTAAACAAGCTATCAAGGAAGCACCAAACTTGAAATCTCCTAATTTCTAAGCCAATGCACATTTTTTCTTTCACTTCTTTTCATACAATTGCTGCTATTTTATTATTGTGGACAACTATTTTGGCACCAAAGGTTCTCTTGCACCTCTAGGGTTTTCCACCTAAAAGGAGAGAGATGGGCCAAAATGGGAAATGTCCCCACTCAAAATCAATGTAAATATGAATGAAATATTCCTAGTTACAATGTCTGAATGCAACAAACTGAAAAAGGAAATTAATTATTAATGTAAAATCTAAGAAATGCAAGTTGTTTGAAAACATGGTGATGTATACAAAATGACCTAAGAATGCAAGTAAACAATAAAAAAAATGAATGAGACTGGAGAGGTGCACCTAGAAATGGAAAAGTGATCCATAGAGGCTGTAGAATTCTACAAAATTTGTTGTTGAGGCCAATTGGGACACTTGTGCCGAGCTAGGCGACCTAGTCTTGTTTCAGGGAGATTCTACTGAAACAAGTTTCTACCAAATGGCTATCTGGAAATAAAGAAATCAATTTTCTAGGCCTAGAAATGGGACTAATTCTCCACTGATGGTGACTTAGTCCACTTGGGAATCTCAAGAAATTTGGGGTAGGAATCTATAGCTCTCGGTCTGCAATCTCCTTCTTGACAGGTGTCTGATTCTGATTCTATAGAAATCATGTTGAAAAGGGTCTCCAAGCTTCAATTAGGACTTTGTTGACTTGAATAACTTTGATGGAATTTTGACCACTTTTTATCACCCTTCTCTTTGAAAAATATGCATACAAGACCTGCAAACACACATGCAATGAAGGGGAAAAGGGTTAAGGGTTAGAGAATAGGGGTTTTCCTTGGTCAAACCCCAATTTTGTAATCAAACCCTTGAAAATGAAATGAAATAAAGAGAGAATGGGATGGAATGAACAACATGCAATGCTACAAACCCCAACAAACCTTGCATAAATATGGAACATAAAAGTGGGATGCCCCTGTACCTGACGCCGGATAATGTTTAGGAATGCTTGAGAATGATTAATTAAAATGGATTAAGGAAATTAGGAAACAAAGGACTGGTGGAGATGAAAATTAGGGAAACCTTTTATTTACTTGATTTTATAATATTCTCGCAACAACATATACATCACAGCCAGCCTCAAGGTTAATAAGAGAATAAAATCCCAACAGAAAATGAAATACCTCTTTGATTTTTGTGCCCAATGGGACTCAAGCCGTTCCAGTGGCTACCCTATCCAACCGCCACCACGGTAAGTGTTGGGGAATTAAAGGCATTTAATGACGTTTAATGGGATTATTCCCCTTCAAAAATGTCTTATAATTTGCCATTGCTGGGTCATTTAAACATGGGCAGAAAGGGCTGAATTAGCGACACGCTCGTGCTTGGAATTTTGTTACAACTCTTACAACACCGCTTGAAATAAGACTTGGTAAGTGATAAAGAGTTTGGCCATGAATTATAATTGTATATCCTAGAAAAGTGGAATAATAAAGTCTCACAACATCTCTTTTACAAGACATTATCCCAATTCTTAATGATCTCACAGGCTCAAGACCTAATGTGTGAATGTGTTGGCCACATTACAACATTAAATCAAAGCAAAATCAAGCCAAAATATTTAGGAGGGACTAAGCATGAGAAAAAGTAGAAGGGTTACTTTTTCCGTGTCCATAGTTAGCCCCCACTTTAGTGAGAGGATGAACCTACTTTAAACTCACACTAAAGTAGTTTAGTATGTAATCAAGAGGGGTTCCAATGAACTAATGATAACAAGACATGAGACAACAACGATCAAGAGGGATGATCAAGCCCCTAGGATGAAGATCCCATGGAAAACTAAACATGAGCACTAGAAACACACATGAGAATGATGTAAATGAAGACAGAGATAAGGAGAAGGAAAAAGGGATCTAGTTGGATCAAGATTTGATCATTTTCCCATCCCGTTGTGGATTAGATCTAGGTTGTTTGTCTAGAAAGAAAATACATACTCACTCTGAGGTGATAGAACTCATGGTTTTCCGCTAGATGAGAAGGCCCAAAAGGTGAGAAACATACACTCATGGCTAGTATGCACTCACACACATGCAAGTGGCTATGGGGAAAGTCATGCCTCGAAATGGTCTTCCTGCTCAACCATACCATAGTTATACCTCCTAATAACTTTAATAAGGTGCCACAAAAGAAAATGAAAATTTGAGCTTCACGAGACAAGCAAAACTTCATATGCTTGGAGCTCATGAACAAACACGATGGCACCACAGGCATGCAAGATATATTATGCAAGGTGGCCATATAACAAATGAAAAATGCAAAATGCAAAATATGTTCAAAGGATTCTTGCTTAGTTCATGTGAGGTCTTTAACTTAAGCAACATTGTGTCTAATGTCTCCAAGAGAGGACCAATCAAATGATAGAAGATTCAAAACTTAGGGGATGTAGTGTGTTGTATGAATCCACCAAGAGGAATGTAATATGCTGAGATAGATCATGTTCATGAAGGGCAGTACACCCAATGTCATCCACAAAGTGACAAAATACATCGTATGAAGTAAAAATGTTGCACTAAGAACCACGAAGAAGAAAAAAAATCAAAATGATAATTTCAATGTATGCCCCCACTTTAAAGGAATTGATACACACTGTATGGTGAGTAATTAATTTAAAGTAGCAAATGAAAATTGCAAACAAGATAGAAGACATGAGATCCAACTTGGAAAGCCCCTATGCCAAGTCATATGTTTCTGAATAAGGCAACGTCATGTGAAGAAAAGAAAAAAGAAAAGAAATGGGGTTTCCCTCAAAAGGAAAACACCAAACATAGAAGGTATCTATGGATTTGGGGTTACTATGTTCTTTCTATAGTGTTTTGTAAAGAGCTTGAAATTTTCATCATTCCCCAAATACATAGAACTGGAAGAATGACACAAAGAGAGCGAAAACAAAAAAAAGAGAAAGAAGAAAGGTTTGTTTGGGTCAACATGGAAGAGACATAGATGTCTCAACACTTTGCATCATCCCCAAAAGGAAAACATAAGTAAATGAAAAATAAAAGATGAAGGAAAAACTTGTGGGTCAACATGAAAGAGACATTTCGGTCTCAATGCCTTATGTCATCCCCAAAAGGAAAACACAAGAAAGAGAAAAAGGAAAAAAAGAAAAGGTTGGGGGGGGCTTTTGGGTCAACATGAAAGAGACATTTCATTATCAATGCCTTGTGTCATTCCTAAAAGGAAAACAAAAGAAAAATACAAAAGAAAGAGGCAAAAAGCAATGTACAACATATAGAAAAATGAAGGTACAAATAGAGGAATGTCATAAGGGTATGTGCAGGATCATGATGAGCCAAAAAGTGGCAATATGATGGGTATTTGTAGGGTATGTGGCTAACGACTTTTTTTTAACCCAAAATTGATGAAATGAAAAGGGTTTTTAAAGGGGATTCTCAGCTTTCTACCAATATAAATTACGTTTTACTTTGAATTTATCGAAACAATTATTATTCATTTCTATTTGAATTATGACTAAAGTCTGGATCGATAGGCTGGATTGAAAACATCTATAGCTTCTAAACAAAAGATCATTACATTTTGAATCCAAACATGCATCACATCTCTGCGCTTACCATCAGTAGGATTAAAAAGAAAAATGAATTTCATGAAGTTTTGACCAAGTTAAGGTGGTTAGACATATGAGCTTATATTTTTAAAAAGCGTAATAAAAAATAATTAATTATTTACTTGAAAAAAATTACATAAAAAAAAAATATGCATCACATCCGCATATTAGAGTCCCCACTTCTTTTCTAAAATATTATCACAAGATATTATCATTTTATTGTGGTTAGGGTATTCGTGATGTGACACCTACCCTTTTTTTTTTCCCCTGAAATTTAAGTACCATCAGATTGAAATTTCACCTACTAAATAGATTTTAAAAATAAAAATAAAAAAATCTAGTAGTTTAGAAACTACATTCAATTTCTACAAATTATATTCTTACATACTTTTGAAATAATATATATAACTTATTCAAACTTTTATGTCAAGTTGCCTAACTATAATTTTTTTGAATTTTTTGCCACTTAAGGGCCTATTCTTTTCCATGATGATCTTGCACATACCCATAAACAGAAGGAGAACATCAAAAATCACATCACGAGGGAGTATGTTACACACATAAAAACACACAAAATAAAAAGAAAAAGAAAATGCAAAAGACTAGTAAGGAAAATGCAAGTCAACCATTGAGCAAGTGATATGCCTCCCAATCATGTTCACGATATGCCGAGGGTGGGAAACTAGCCAAAGGGACAAGAGAAAGTTTCGAACTAGGGGAAGCACCAGGTTCTACGCTTTTTGTAGGAGATTCATCATTTAAGCTCATGGAAGAGGAAAATAATTTATTGAGACCATTATGTGCCTCTTTAGCTATTTTAGTGATCTCATCATCGTCATCTAGATTAATCACAATAGGAGGATGAATGATAATGTCCAATAAAGGGTGTACCTCTTGTTGTGGTTGTATTGGATCATTTTTTTGGGATTGGGGATGAGGGTCGTCATGCATTGCTTTTGTCAAGTGCAGATTTTGATTTTCTTTATTTTCTTCTTCTTGTGACTTGCGAGCAAGGGCACGACATCTATGCCTACACTCCCTAGCTCTTCTATTTATTTTGGTTTTATTGTCAAGTTGTCGTTGTGAGGAAATGGGTTGATCAACCATAGGTTTCTTTTCTTCCCTAAGGGGAGGAACGAAAGGAACCATGTAAGGTTGTTCATCCACTTTCTCCTTTGATTTATAAATTTTTTTTATATGAGGAGGCATGACAGAGTTGTTATCATTATCTCATGGTATCTTGGATGATTTCGGGGAGGTTTCAAGTGTTGGTTGAGTTTGAATGGTTGGTTCTTGTTTAGGTTGAAGCATCATTTCATCTAGGATAAGAGTGTTAGAAGTGGATGGGGACATGTTGTGGAGAGACAATTCTATGATTTTCTTTGCTTTAAATTTTTGGTAAGCAATGAAAAAGAAGTCTTTGCAAGGCGTTATAGGTTCCATGAACATAGACCAAAAGGATTCTAAGGAAATGTTTCCTTTAGAGGAAAAAGGGTGAAATCCGCTATGGTGGATAGTGAATATGTCATTGTCAAAGGAAAACTTTAAACATTTGTGTATGACTGAAGGGACAACTTTCATTGGGTGAAGCCAAGGATGGCCTTGCCTCAAATGAAACTGGTCCGACTATGGAATGATGGAGAATGTAAGATCCAATGTTTTTGGTCCTATTTGTAATGGAAGAATGATTAATCCTATCATAGGGCAAGCAAAACGATTGTGTGTTTTTATCCATGCTTTAGGTTTATCATAATAATCTTGATAAAGATCATGTAATACCATAAATTCCTCGACGACCACATTCTCTCCAGAGGCTAGATGTATGAGTATCCCATTGTGGTCTTATCATACGACCGACTATGGAAAGAGGACCATCGGGGAGATTTTTAAGTATGTCCTTAGATGGGAAGGTAATATCAAGAGATTTATTAGGTTGGACCTTAAAGGGATAACATCTATCACACCAACCATTTCATCCATAAGATTAATAGTGGTAATAAGTGGAATAGGATAAGGATGTTCAACATCTGTATGAAAATTCATTACATCATTCTTTGGAGTTTCACTACCTTTGAAAAATGAAACATTATGTTTAGGAATTAGATCGGTGAAAATTTGTAAGTTTTTATTTGGAGGGGCAACATACTTATTGCCTTGATCATTAACACCTGCAATGGATAGATGAAAAAAATCAATGAGGTCTTGCACAAGGTGTTTAAGATGCTTACAATTTTCCATGTCATGTTCATTCTATCTATGAAAATGGTAGTAAGTGTTGGATTTAAAGTTTGGAGGTACAGGTTTAGTAGGATCAAGTGCTTTAATGGTAGGTAACGTAATCATTTTTTGTTGTAAGAGTTGGTACATTATGTTATGGAGGGTGTTTGGTAAAGGTGTAAACTATCTTTTTGGATCTCCATAACTCTAAGGTATCATGACTTTAGCAACTACCACTTGGTTGTTGACAAGTTGAGTTAGTTGATGAGGGGGATTGAACTATAAGAACCCTTTGTATTGCTTTCTAAATGGTTGTGAATTTTTTGGATTAGCATGTTTAGACGTCTCAACTTAGCTAGAATTGGATGTTGCATCACGATTACTAACCAAATTGTGATAATCACAAAGGGCGGTACACAAGTGCATAAAGGAGGGAAATTTCATCATGGTTAGTTTATCCTGAAGTTTAGTTTGCAAGTTTTCTATAAACATCTTTTGAAGATATGGATGAGGAATCTTGACATTTATTTGGGAATAAAGTGATTGATAGCGTGAGATAAAATAAGTTATATTTTCTTCTTCATGTTGTTTTGTATCTCATCAAATCATCCAAGGTCTTCTTTGGAGTCATATTCACTTGAAAATGATTTATAAATGCATCAAAAATTTCATTGAATGAACAAATTTAATTATTTGGTAAGGATGAGAACCATTCTAAGGTAGTGCCTTTTAAAGTCCTAGGAAACAATTTGACCAATAGTTTATCGCCAAGGACAAAGTCACTCCATAAGGTGGTGTAAGCA
>VDFB02031810.1:0-10713 GCA_007258455.2 Sequoia sempervirens | reverse complement strand
GGAATGGTTCTCTCATCTACCACCAAGAATTAAGAGTTTTGATGAATTGACTAAAATTTTTGTGAACCACTTCTCGTTCAACATAGAATAGGATGTCACCATCACTGACCTCTACAAAATTAAACAAAGCCAAGGAGAATCCTTTACATCCTACATACAAATATGGAGACATAAAGCTAGTAGGTGCAAGTGGCCTATTCCCAACAAAGAACTTGTGGATATCCTTGTTTCCAATGTAGAAGTAGAAATCAATTACCAACTCGCCATGTTATGCCCCAATAACTTCGAAGAGACTATTGAAAAGGGACTACGCATTGAAAGAGCTCTCATAGCAAGGGGGTTCATTAAACTAAACAACCCAAAAGACAACTCTTCTAGTTTGAATGAGAAACCCAAGATTTGGGCCAAGAACAAAAATGTTACTGTAGACACGCAAAATTAGCATTATGCATTTGATCAAAATCACACTCATCCATTCATCAGGGTAAATTCATCAACTTAAATCAAATAAATCAAACTTGATCCTATCATCATCTCTTTGATTAAATAAATCAATCATTTATTTAATTAAATCTTAGATCATCATTCATCTCCCTTTGATTTGATTTAAATCCCTAAATCAAGTCAAATTGGTCAAATCAGCCTAATCATACTCCTAGCTAATTAATCATGATCTAATGCTAATCTCACCCACTTGCATTCTCTAGATTTGGCCACTTGCACATGAATTGCATTTAATTGATTTATCAAAATTATTTATTTTCAACTTGGCATAAAGGAAGAATATTCTCCAAGTTTGAATTTCCCCCCAAGTGGACATGTACACCCAACAGAGCATTTATAAGGCCTTACATGCCTCTTACATGTCCCCTTCCAAAGTCAAACTCAGCATTTATTGGAAAATTCAAATTCAAATTCTCCCTCTCATGGGCACTCTTCCCAAATCTTGCACAACCATTGGCCTATCATCACTTGACAAGTGGCCTTATCTTATTGGCTTGATCTTTGTCCCACATTGGTCCATTTTCAACACTCTTAGCATTTGAAAATCTATAAAATGGAGGCTTCATCTCTTATCAAATCCTTCACCATCTCTCCACAATCTCTTGCAAGGTCACTCTCTTCATTTGAGATTTGATCTTGTCTACTTAGCATCTCCATATCAATAGCAATTTCATCATCTTAAGCTTATCAATCAAGGATTGGGAAAGGGTCACTAGCACATGTGACACCAATCCACTATGGGATAGGTTTAATGTCATGTTTTTGTATGCTTTTATTTGGTTTCCCTTGTTTCATTTATGGCATGATTAACATGGTTTATAATTCCATAGGGATGTTGAAATGTTGCTTTATTTTAAACTAACATTTTGCAGATTTTAGCATCCACAAAATGGCGCTAGAAGGAGGGCATCTTAGTATTTGAGAGGCTGAAAGTTTTCTCAACGTAGTAGCATCCAAAAGTAAAAAATCTGTAGGGCCTCATGCTTTGAAAAGTTTTATATCTTGTGTATTCTTTTGGGTTTGGCCTACTTTTATGGATTGACCTCTTACATATATGATGGATTTTAATCTTCTGTTTGACATAGCAGCTGCTTTCATTTATTTGGGGACTTTACTTGTTAATCACTGCTTTTGGACACCACTTCTCATATGAAATTTTGGAATCCCCTCTGTGCATAAGCTGTCTCTCTAAGGCTTTCTGTCAAACAGTCCACGAGCCTTGTCTATGCGACCACATCTTGCGTACATGTCTGCCAAAGCAATGTATTGCATTTGCTTAAAAGTTTCTAAGGCCTTTTCAAATCCATTTTATGCATATCACGCAATGACTGCATTTCAGGAGGCTGCAGTTCTTTAAAATGATAAGACAGTCGCTGGCTTTCTTTCTTTGAAGCCATTCTATCAAATAGGTCACGTGTCTTGTCTATGTTTTCATAGCTTGCAATTTCCTGACAAGTTCTAAAGCCTTTTCAACAAATCTATTTTTGTGCATATTCTGCAATGTTTAGCATTCCTGCAGGAGACTACGTTCAACCTCAAGCACCTTATGAGAAAAACATTTGAACAAGAAGAAGACTTCGTTCTTGCTGAACCATGCGATGATGGAGTCTGCCAACTGCGGGATAAATTTATGGGAGTGGCATCCACTGGTACATTAAAATCCAACTTTGCTACACATCGACTGCGACACCATCCACTCCCAACGCATTTTCTTCGATGATAAGATAAGTTATTTAACATGGCCGTAGAAATAGTCTCCAAATTCAGTCTTACTTGAAAGTCTGCTTTTTCAACGGGTCCTTTTTGTGTAACTTGTGTGGCTCACTAAAATTAGAAGAGTGAGAGGTCAATTAAACTAAAAATCTCCTGATGTTTAGTAGCATTAAATAAAATAAATAGATCTTTAGTGTTTGATGTCTTTGAGTCTGATTGATATCTTTGCTCGCTGTCTTTTGAGTGATTAATAGCTTTGTTCGCTATCTTTTGCAGAGACAAGATTTTGTGAATTCATGTTGCTGACTTTTTTATACGGCAAGCTATGATTGATATTTATCTAATTAATATTGTGGCGTCTATCATTCATGCTTGGTTGCGTAAAGTGGAGGTACAGACTAAAGTAGGTATCAAAATTGCTTGTCCCATCAGACTGACAGGCTTATGTCTTAAAGGTGTGCAAAAGAAGATAGGAAGAGCATCTTATTTCAAGCCTTCTCACAGTAATTGCAAAAACAAACAGATGCACATATTTTCTCAGTTGTCGCCTTTTATCTGCTAGATTAGTAAATCAAAAGTTTGTCATTTATTAATCAGCAACCACTATCAAAGTCTGCAGTGAAGTTTTTGCAAGATTCGGTATGCGTTGGTCCTTGCCAATCTGTCAAAGCTTTATATTTATGGCGATTTCTAATTCTATTATGAATGTCTAATCATCTTAAGAACTCACAGCGCAGGTTTCTAAATGTGAAAAGTGCAGATTCCATGTAGAAATATCGGCGTATGTTCCTTAAAGCTAAAACTGGAGGCAGTCAATCTAGCAAATAGTTTTGACATAATTCTATTGGATGTCTTGTTGAGTTATCTTCTGCTTTCATCGTCTTCACATTTCTGTGCATTATTTACACTTTTCTTATCTATGTCTTGCATTATGCCGGCTATGTTGATGTCTGTCAGATGTACGAAAGGACCTTCAAAACTACCAATAGAATTCCATCCTCACGATTGAGAGAAAATGAAGAGGCTAACATCCCACTTTTCATTTGATTCAGAGGCGTCGGTCTATTCTTAGGCTATAATTATTGCAGTTCATTGAACCACATCTTCTTGAAGCAATTTGTCAAACAGTTCAAAACTGTACTTTTTTTTCTCTGACACCATTGAATGCAATTTCCATCACTATTTTGATGATCTGACTCTTTTCTAATAGGGCTGTTGAAGAATTAAAGAGTACATTGGCGAATATCACATCTCAAAACTCTGAGCCATTATCACACACAACAAGATTGGCCAGATTTATAAGTTGTTACTCAGAGTTGGTGACATTAATCACAGAAATTCCGCGGGCACAGATTTGATAATGCTGTTTTGAATGTTGTTTTAAATGCTTAATGCTGCGGACTTATTGTGTAGATTCTCGCGAGCCTCTATATGACAACTGCGCTTAATCTTTTAGCAATATGTAGCTTTAAGGAATGGCTTTAATAACCAATTAGGTGCATTCCATTTTAAATCTTTTATGCTATATTATTGCGCCAATAGTTGATTGAGATAGTGATTTTGAAAGATTTGTTCTTTTGAGATTCATTTATTCAATTTATTAGCTTTGTATTATGGATTAGTTTCATCATTATGACCACAGCTGAAATTCAAAATCTGTGATGATGCTTTTAAATGAATCATTTTTATTTTGTGATTAAATTCATCTATTCATTTGAAATCATGTTATCATTTAAAATCAGTCATCTAAATAAGTTTAAAATCTTGATCCTCACATAAGTATCTTTTGTTTAATAGGTACCAAAAGCGAACAAAGGCAAGTGAAAGATACGAAGGAAAAGCGAAGGCGAAAAGGTACAAGCGAACAACGAAGGCAAAAAGGAAAAGCGAAAGCGAAAAATCAACAAGGAGGAGGCTAGCAAACAAAGACGAAACGGGGATGATTTTTTTTTTTGAAAACACAATGTGTTTTTTAACACTTTAAGTGTTGATCAACACTACTTCACGAAGTTGTTTATCCTTTCGTTTTAGAACACTAATTTTCATTTGGGTCTAAAACGAACAATTTGATTTTCATTGCAAAGGGCTTAAAAGGGAATCTTAGGACAAACTTACTAGATTTCGTTTTGGGATAAAAATTGGACAAGTAATCTTCATATTTGATTTGGTGCTTTTAACGAACTCACAATTGCTTTGAAGGTTATAAAACGAACAAGTGTTTGAATTGTGTGATTTTGTCTTTTGAGTACGTATCCTCTCCCCTTGCGCTTCGTGCGATCTAGGGTGCAAGAGAAACACTCAAAATACATTTTATTGCTTTGAAACACTTCAATTTAATTAAAATTGAACATCTCTAAAGTAGTGTGAGAGGGGCATTTTCGTACATTCTCTCTTTGTGCCATCAAAGATCGAGATCGAAATACTGATTGTATCTTTGCTTCACTTTGTTTATCTTAGAGGGCCTCATTTTGGGAAAAAGTACTCACCAAGTTTACTTTACTCAACCGTAACACTCTTAAAGCCAAGAGTATTTCCAGCCGGGATATAAATGAGGATTTTGGTTAAACGCCATAATCACACGGTTGGCTCCGACAAGATGGATCCGAAAGGGGACTCTTGCCACGTTGGGTCAACTCCTACGAACGGAAAGTCCTTACTAGAACCTATGTGCTAGAATTTTCCAAACTTTAATCTATTTGTTGGTGCAAGAACGGTCGTTCAAGCCACCCCACACCCCCACGTGGGTCTCTAGTAGAGATGAGCATGCCATGGAGTTTCAAGGGTGCTGATGTCTGGCTGCCCCGATTGACTATAATGAGCCGTGGAGGGGGAGCCACAAGTGGGTCAAGCATCTAACCATCACAGAGATAAGCGTGAGCTGGACTTGTCCAAGTGGGAATCCAACAAATATTGTTCCTACACATCCATAGGGCTTGTACTTGTCTTGGTTTGAAAACATAGTGTTGTATTCGAAAACATTTGCAAAACAAACATTCAGCATGATTTTCAAAATTTCAAACCCTTTAGGAGGAATATATCATTGACCAAATTCTTGTGTTGTTGCTTGCCCTTGGGATTACATCCCTAGAGGTTCCTAAGCACTTGATTATACCTCAATTTGTCTCTGAGTAAACAATAGGAAAACCTTTGCCTTAAGTTCATTGAATTTCCACATAAAATATCTTGTGGGGTTTAAAGAAATTAAGACATTGGACATCTTAGTTTGAAACTTTAATCAAAGAGAGTGTTTTGGTAAAATAAAGCCATTAAGCAAAGCTAAACAAATTGGACCCCACACATGTGCTTGATATCTCTGGTCATATTGGTCTTTGATTGCTCTTAGAGAAAAGTGTGTTCTTCAATACCTTGGCCTAGTAAACAAAGTCTCTCTAAGTCTCTTAGGATCAAAATCAAACACTTCATCCACCTCAAACATTTATCAACATCATCCCACAAACAACTTTAGAGCTTTGAAAACGTCATTACCTAGACTTGGGTACATTTCCAAACCAAATCAAAATCATTTGTTTAGTTAGGTGTGTTTGGATAAATCCTTCCACGCACACTTAGTTAAATTATCACATTTTTGAACAAGTTCATCCTAAGATAACATCCAACATCTTAGGGTTTATGTTCATCATCCACATCAAACACCAAAATCAAACCCTAAGTCTAGCTTTGATCCAAAATCCCTAAACGTTCAACACTCATATCATTTACACATTTCATCCTCCATATCATCATTGGTCCTAAGAACCTTAGAGGTTACTTTTGCAACAAGGTCAAAATACAAGAAGAACATGGAATATAAACTTGATCCATACATCTTGGGTAATCCAAATCAGTTGAATCTTCAAAGCCTTGTAATGCCTATCAATTATCAAAATACATGCATAGGATCATTTCCTTCGACAAATGTCAATGATAAAACAAGTGTGGGTATGCCCAATCTTAATTTTGGAACACATCTCCCCATGATAGATTTCAATCAAAGTCCAAACTTACAAGTCTATCCTCCAAACAATCAATACATGAGTCTTCAAACGAGCAACATCATTCCACCAAATCCCTACAAACCAAATGTGGATGTACCCAGTGCGAGTTTTCGAAACATGAATCCTAACTCAGAAAAATTTGGAAAAATGATTCCCAATACCAACAATGTTCATCCTATCATGTCAAATCTAAACATCATCCCAAATCAGAACATTATCCAAAGTCAATTTTCCCATAATCCCATTCAAAAACCGCAAGTAGGCATCCCAAATCCACTTAAACAAAAGCCAAATCAACTATCTCAAGTGAGTCAAGATCAAAATCAAGAACAAATTTGGCGAGATCAAATTGCGAAACTTTCCAAAATAGTTGAGGCATTGTGCCAAGGGAAATCTCCACCATCATTACCTACATCATTCCTTGGTTTAGGGCTTCCCCCTTTACCTAACACCAATCATGCCATCCAAATCAATCCACCTAACATCAATCAAACCATCACGAAAAATCCTTTGAATATACCATCGGCATCACACCAATGGATGGTATCTAATCAAACAACAACATTGATCCCAAATCAAAATACGGTCTCCCAAGGACCTATCACCTCGGTCATTCCAACCATCACTATCCCTTCAATCATTCCAAACACCACTATCACACCCATCACATCTCAACCCATCACTACCATGATCGCTCCGAGCATATCTCAAACACTTGTCACTACATCCAACATGATTTTGAATCCACCACCACCCCCACCACCACCAATTTCCACCACATCAATCCAATACAACGCGACATTACAAGCTGCTTTTCAAAAGGGATTCCAACAATATCTAGCCATGCAACAAGCAACACAAGTGAAACAATCCTCTCAAGCTGCCCAAGCCTCTCAAGCTACCCAACCAACACGAGCACAAACACAAAAGATGACAACTATTGAAAACAAGGATCAAGATCAATCCATCACTGAGCACACATTTACTTCATCTAATGATCAAATCGACATATGTCAAGAGTCACTTTTGAATCACGATCAAAATCCACCAACAAAACTCGACAATGAGCCAATTCAAGAAATATCAAGATCACTTGACTCTATGGTCAAAGACATTCACAATCTCTCCATCGCAATTGTCGAAAACAACGATCAAAACCTCTCCATTGAGGAGCACATTGAGGATGTATCTACACAATCCGATGATAAACTCACCATACATCAAGAGCCACTTTTTAGTGATCTCTTTCAAGGAGTGTTAGGGTTATTTGATCCTATTGACATAATGCACGATCCATCGACCTATGATCATGTTGAAAATGTCTCTACATTGCCTTATGAGGTAGAGGACATATCTCAAGAATTTATTCTAAAGCATGATCAAAATCTTTCACCAAGGTCTAGCAATGGTCATTTTCAAAACATGTTGATCCCCTTTGACCTCATGGCTACAGATGCTGAAGGAACCTTGAACTTGACCATGCCTAATGTCGACATCCAAAAGTCCTTTGTAAGAAATCCATCCTTTGAAGCTGCCCCATGTCAAGAACTTGATCCAAAGCATGTCGAAAGCAACTTCGAAATTAATCAAGATCAAGAATTTGTATCTTCAAGATACTACAATAATCTAATGGATACTCTCTTATCTCTGCAAGACGATAATATCCATGTAGCACATACTACTCCATCTCCCTATGAGATGCTTTCTATGGATGGACACATAGATGATCTTCATCTAGAACAAGATCTTGCTACACAAAAAGAGCAGATTACTAATTCCTATAATCAAACAGAGTGGTCAACATCAAGATCAAATATGTCCCAAAGTCAGATTGAGGACATCATGAATAAAGATATCCAACATTATCTGCTCAAGGAAACAAGTCAGATAGAACAGGATATTCCAGAGTTAGCAAAGCAGCAAATTGAAACGTCACCTACGATGGTCATTTATCAGAAAATGCATTTTAAACAAGAGCTCTTGGAACAAGCGAAATCAAAACATGAAGGTACTACTACCACCATATTGGGGGCAACTTCGTCTCAAGCAAATGTCAACATAGGGAGCACGAAGAATCCTTATGATGAAACTAGTGTCAATACTACAACTAGCCACGTCATGAATCTTCATCCACCCATCACCCCATCCATGAATTGGGACCAACGTCAAAAGGAAGATTTGAATAAAAGCAAAAAGAACGTTATCAAAGCAAAAGAAGCTGAGAAGCATAATGGAAAAATCAAATACAAATGGATACCAAGAACAACATCATACAAAGAAAGATCATCCTATCAAACTCCATCAGTCAAAGAAACTATGGGGCAAAATAAAAAGGGGAAAAGTATCCATCAAAGATGTCTGCAAAAGAAAAAATAGGCTTCTCAAGCGACGTACAAAGTGTATCAAGCAGATGGTCCTAATTCCACGCACACTTTCAGATTCACCCTATCATTGTTTCTCCTAAGTTTGAGATTGGTTCCAAACCTGCCAACTAACTATCTCTTATCCTAAACACACTCCATCCACCTAGTTTTATACATCCAATTTCACATCTAATCGTAGATATAACAACCCTTCATCATAAGGATTTAGAAGGCAATTCATTATGGATGCCATTAAAGACAAAGTCAACTTTGGTATCAACGAAGTAGATCAAGAATCCCAATAGTTGCATTCAAGTGCATGTATCTTAGCAAAGCAGCTCCTTCAGGTAGGATATTGATGGCTCATCATGACAAGGGCATCTACATCAACACCACCAGGATTCAAAGATGAGCCTTAAAATCTTCGAAAAAAATACAAAAAATAAAATAAAATATGAAAGAACCAAAAAATTAGAAATGATTGTGCAATAGTAAAGATAAAAAATCATCCTGTAGTGAAAACCGCATGGGTGGCGCTTTGGGCAAGACCATGATGAAAACCTGGCAAACATGCGTCATGTGTGGAATTGAGCATTTACGTGCACCACTTCAATTGAAAGCATCTCATCCCATCCGTAATAAATTGAGCATTCCATCCATCTTATCCATAATAAATCCATCCATCCATAAGCCATTTATCCAATCCATCTTTATCCATCTACGTCCATCATGCAAGTTATCTTGATCTTGATAAAAAATTTGGGGCACACCTTACACTTTGCTTCTATGGTTTAATGAAATATCTTGACATGTGGTCACGCTTTCTATTAAATCCTATCCCATGACATTCCAGCCATGAGTATTATCCAAAATGAGCACTGCTATCCTAACATCTATCTTATCGCAAGATAATCCATATCCATCCATCCATACACTTATCTGAGCATCCATCCATTGCATTCCATACGTTGCTAGACATTGGGGGCAGATATGTACATCTTGCTTCGAGAATAAATCTTGATCTATATCCTTCACCTTATGTGGCGATCCAAACATTGGAAAACATGAAATAAAATTGGTCAAAGCAGTTGTGATCTAAAATCCAAATCATTATCCCATGGCATATTTTGACGAGAACATGTTCCTTATCAAGCTTCATCTTTCATCGAACATCAATCGATATCAATCGCACCTAAGCTGCACTTCAAACATCACATCAAATCATTCGAACATCTTTTGTTCTAAACCAAGCTTCATCAAACATGATCAATCAAATCCAATCAAAAAATCATCATCTTGGGATATCCTTCCCGATCATTGTGTTGCTTAACACTATCCTTGCATTTTTATGCATCCTTAACAATGTTATCCTCATCAATCTTGATCAATCCAATGCTTGCATTGTTGTGTATCCTCAACAATGTTATCATCATCATCAATCCATCGACTTGATCATTCAACCTTAGCTTGGTTTTCAACAAAATTCTCAAACAGAGCACTGATATCATCATACACATCCATATCCAAATCGTCAAAATCATGTCAAAATCCAAAAACATTCAAAAAACACCAAAATCCAAAAACATTCGAAAAAACATCAAAATCCAAAAACATTGAAAAAATTGAAAATCAAAACATTGGAAAACCTCAAAAATACCAAAAAACAGCCTCAAAACATTCCAAAAAATGTCAAAAACATCCAAATATTTGAAAAAATCCATCCGCCTCATCTCGCTTGCACCCGCAATAATCAATCATCCATAATAACTGATTGCCATCTTCATCCTTTGGCAACGCAAACAAAAACAATCATAGCAGTTAGCAAAATCAAGCTTCAGTCGTGAAATCAAAAGCAAACAACACACCTCTAAAACAAAATCAAACTCTTGATCAGTCGCAAACATGTCAGTCGACCTTATATCAACAGCCTATCAATCAACTTATCAAACCATCATCATCCTGTACAATGCATGTCCTAGGATATATCGTTCCGACAATGGGCATCATTTATGGATATCACCTTGGATTCTTATCCTATCAAAACAAATCCCTTTGGCTAGAGGTATGAAGAACATTGGTTTGTTTGTGTACTTGATCTTTTTCTTTTGATTTATCTTATTGCGCTCATTCCAAGGACC
>VDFB02031809.1:0-11030 GCA_007258455.2 Sequoia sempervirens | reverse complement strand
CATGTTCCTTACTAAAGATTGGGGCCAATATTTTGGCTAGCCTTGCTAGTTTTATTTTTGTTGGTTTTTGTTGGTCCTAGTGCTTCTTTTCTTTGTTATGGTTTTTAAGACTCTCTTTATTTTTTTGGACTTATACACTATTAATGTGTTGGTAATGGTTTGTTGACCTAGTTACTTGCCTCTGGTATTTTTTGTTTATAAGGTCAAAACCTTGGTTTTGGTGCTTTTTATTATAAAAAACATATGAAATTTGGAACAAATTAAAAGCATAGCATATATTTTGTCCTTTTATTTTAATCCTAAAATAATGACAATTATACAAACCCATGGGTTTTTAAGGCTTGGGATATGTAATTTTCTTTACAAGAAATGAAGAAATGACATAAATACACAAAAAATTATCCTAAAATAATGAATATATTTAAAAATGATAAGTAGTGACATAAAAATCAAACCCTAATGTTGACATATATATAGTATGAAATCAGGGAGGATAAAAATATAACCTTTCTAGGTGCAAAAAAAAAAGTGTGTATACACCTTTATTGGATATGGCTTATGTTGATATTTTGTGTGTATACTTTAATGATTTTACAACCTTCAAATTGTGCTTACTTCAATCCAAATGATCAATTATAGGCCTCGCATACCAACAACATGTGTGTATACTTTTTCCTGCACATAAAATGTGTATAACAAATGAGAATAGGCAGTACGGTGGTATGGATCTTTGTATAGATGCACAAAATTTTGTACATGATCATATAATTTTTTGTACTAAGGGTTCTAGGGGGGCCAATTTTTTTGCAAAATTTTATTTTAAAAAGAATATATCAAGTTATATGTCAAAAAAAATTTGTTAGCCCCCAAACTCAATCATGAGGTCAATTTTGGGATATGAGACCTATATAAGAATTTGAGCTCTAAGACCCCCCCTTAGAAAAGTACTCACTTGCAAGCTTTAAATCATAAAAACTCACATTCGAAAATGTTAGATGTGTAAGCTCACATTGGGTTCACTAAAATGTATGCATGCAAAAAAAAAAATAGCGTCAAACTCAAAGCAATTCAATACTCAAAATTTCACATGTAAACCTCCAATTAAGAGTGTGTAAATTTTTGCTAATTTGCGATGTGGGTGCTCTTAGTTCGCTAGCATAACATTAATATTACTTGGATATGAAATTAATTGGATTTTGATGTATTATTGAGAACACTTGATTGATTTTGATTTTGATGATTTGATTTGCAATCTAGGATTTGATGAATGACTAGGATTTGATTTAGAAGCTAAGATATGATCCTTGATTTGGGGGACAAATGGGGAGATGTGGAATGCATAGAAGATTTGCAAATTATTTTAATTTTTAACTAAAATGATTATAATTTCTCAACTCAATTTAATCAAGGAGTTAATAGATATTATTGATTATTCAATTACATGTATGGAGTTAACTAAGTGCATAAAAGGATTAAGTGGAGTTGACTATTGCATGTAATAACTAACTTATTACATGGATGAGTGAAATGGATTTGATTGATGAGTGAGACTAAGAGTAACTTTGAATAAATTGATTAGACTAGATAGTTAACTAGATGAGGTGGAATTAATCAATTTAATAATTAATTAATTGAATTATTGGTGCACATGAGGTGGAAATTAATATTAAATTAATTTATTAATAGATAATGTGTGGGTAAATGATTAATTAAATATATAAACATGTGGATAAATATTAGCCAAATTTAATTAAATGACTTGGGGATTTTTTAATTAAAATATTAGGCATTAGGTGTGTTAAGTGACAACGTAAAGATGTATGTGTACTAGGAGAAGATGTGATGAATGAATACATTAGATGATAATTGATTAAAATTGGGACCTAGGTGATGAATGAATAAATTAGTGATGTGATAAAACGATCAGGTGACTAGGATATCAACAAATGATGAGGTCTTCGGGGATGAATGAATGACTAAAGTAATTAGGTGAAGGTGGAATTTTGTAAGAGTCTACAAAAGAAAGGAATGTAATGGTACATGTAGTTTTTGCATTGTAAGTCCTAATTTATTTTAAAATTATTAAATTATTATGTGTTATAAATGGTTGATTTAGTCTTCCAACTTGCATAATTGTACTCATAAACTTGTAAATTTTCTTGGGGTGATATATTTTACAACATTTTTTCTTGGTGAGAAGGGATTTTTTAACCTGACCCACTCTAGGTGAGGCCACAAATGGGGTCAACATGAACCATCGAGACCTGCGAACACAACAACCCAACAGGGGTAGAGAGAGTGAGAGCCTGCAAGCACACAAGCCCAATCGGGGTCTAGAGCACAATTGGAATAACTAAGTCACTTGGCATGAATTCCAACATCATCAACACTAAGTTTAAAAATTGCAAGAACATTGGATCAATACGGGAACAAGGCCCACAATCACTATAGCCTAGTGGAGGTTTGAACCTTGGTGAGTAGAATAACACCACCACTTAACCATCGCACTATGGGATGAACACTTATTTTATAACACTATTTATTTTGGTTAGTTTTTGTCATTTTATTGAGGCTTGTAAGACTTCATTGAACTATGTCTTCTTGTGGTCACTTCATGACATAAACTAAAATTATTCTTTTTTAACAGTTGTATAAACTCTATAATAAACATGTATTTATAAATACACTAAAATAAAGTTTCATAACTGATTTTATGTTTTGGGGGCATTCTTGCACATAATATTGTTCCTTTTGTTCTCACATAATTTTATAAAGTGTCATGGGGGATTGTCTATGTTCCTTTTTAGTTACCATCACAACTTGTTTGGTGAGTGTATATCTATGAAAATGAAGAATTAAACTTTTTTCTTAATGCATGTGTGTCTTATTCTTGCACACCCTTTTCTATTGCTCGTACATCATATATTGAACATTATACTATATCCCTTTGAAAACCTTTGTGCCAAATCTTAGGGGATTTTCCAATACCTCTCCCTTGTCAATATTATGGGGGTATCAACATATGGTTATACTAATGCTTCTTTGGATTAGTGGAGTAATAGAATCAACCTTCTAGCTTATTTAGATAATTAGTATTTTTGAGAATTTGGTACCTATATGAAGTACCACATGCACATATAATAGTTTCAACAAGGTCACTCATGCAATTTTTTAGTTTCTTTAATCCGAGTACCATTTATAATATTTTAAGTTACATATATTATTTTTGTCTTTATCTCATCTATGTATATATGATTGAGTAGTATAATTGAGGGCACTCATGCAATATTTTGTGTCTTGCTTATCATGATCTACATTCATTGGAGGGTTCTTTGATTCTAACAAAAAACAATTGTTATTTGTTAGATTTTATAACTATTGTGTGCTTCAAGAGTACTTCATGTTCCTATCTTTCAAAGGCACCTTTTGAGCAAGTTTATTTATCCTTCTCTTTTTATCTTTTATAGAGGAGTTTTCCACATAGGGTTTTCTCCTTTTCTATGGTTGTGAGAAATTTTATTGTATATGGGTACCTCATTAGGACTTATTTCCAAAACCCATCCTTACATATTATCATTTTTTAGTGTTTATATTTCTCCCTAAGTATCACTTAAGAGGGTGTTGGTATAAAAAAGTGTCTTCCCTATCTACTTTGATTAGGTCCTATTCATGATACACAAGTAAACTCACTTAGAGAAACTTATTTTATTTTGTCTAACAATATGTGTACTCAACATATGTCATCACACTTTTATCGAGTGTTCCCGCATGTGTGATGTGTATCACATTTAGAGGGGTAGTAAGAATTTCAATCCTACCTTCTCACCTCCTTATCCTTAATTTATATGTAAGGATTTTTTGTGTATTTTAACACATTTTTATGATATTTTTGTTATTTTTCAAATTCTTGTTTGTTGAAGTTCCGAGATCTTTCAAGTTGATCTTGGCCACTCTAATTATAAAAAAGAATTCAATTTCAACTTATGTATGATTATTAATTATTAAGCAATCAACATAGCCACTAATTTGAATAAAACAATCGAGCCTCAAAACGCATACCTAGATTGAATTTGAAATATAAGAACTAATTAAATTAAAATGTATACCTTAATGTCAAAGAGGAGACTAAATTGGCCATGACAAGGACCTGATACCTAAAATTTGAGTTGGGATCTAGGATGATTATGCTATGATGACCATGCTTTGTGAAATCTAAAAAAGATATTTGAACTTGGATCACATTTACACATATGACCTTGAACCCAACATCTCCAAAAATTTGGTACCTACAATATATGTTTGCTTGCACCTGTTGTCATGAAAGTGTGCACCCTTGCTAAGCTGAAAGAATCACTCAACTATATCAAGAAACATGGGATAATCTCCCTGAGTATGGGCTCAAATAATGGAGATAAACTTCTAGAGATGGTTGGTTCACTTGATGCTTCTCTTAGTTGTGAGTTTATCCTAATCTAATATTCCTATTTATATCGTGGAAAAGGGATAGAGGATTGAAGTTTTTGAACTTAGACTATAGATAGTGATGCACCAAAATTTCGAAGAATAATTTTTTAAACTTTTGTATACAATATTTGAGAAAAATATATTTTTTTGTGTCACACAACCTTGTTGTTCCGCCTTATGTTCTAAGTTATTTTTTCCAAAACATGACCTATCTTTCATATTTTAGGAGGAAAATGAGTCTATTTTCATAATTTCATCAACTAATATAAGTGTTTTCTAACTAATAACTAGCACATAAATAAGTTACAAGTTTTGCAAGTGTTTAATCATGCATGTTTTAGAGGTTTTAGTATAAAAACATAAGAAAATTGCATGATTCATCAACACACAACATAAACCAATAAATGAAGGTGAAAACCTGTTATTTTATTGATAAAGGTGTTTTACATTCCATACATTGTTTCAAAGATGACGTGTTTTGATTGAAGATGCTTGAAAATGAAGTGTTACAATGCTTACTTTCAATCTCAAGATTGAAAATATGAGTTACAATACCAATATGACTAGAAAGAAACATCTTTTAATTTTACAATGCTTTCTCAAAATGCAAGAACTAACTAAACCACAACTAGGTGTCCATTTTTTCCTTCAAAATTTTCCCTAACATCTAGCATCTTGTTACAAGGGATAGATGACATGTGTCTTGCCTTTTTTACTTTGTCAAAACTTCTCTTGTGTGCCCAACTGTTGCTCACCTTATGCTCCTAAATACCCACTCCATAATGGTATTTGTTGAAGAATCCTTTGTGTGATTTTACTTTCTTTATGAAGACCCCCTTTGATAGGCTATTACATTTCTAGAAGTGTGTATGACTTGCTCAACTACCTCCTAGATACCCTCAACTACTGTCCAAGTCACCCAAATTTCTCTATATGCTTGAAACTTTCTCTTAGTTGGCCAATAAATATTTTCAAACTATCATAACCTCCTCATGCATGTTTATAGGGCATGATCACAAGGACATAGAGGGTGTAGGATAGCTCTTAGGAGTTGAAGTTTTCAACTATTCCATTCATGTATGGCCCCTTTTGATCTTCATTCTTTCACCAAACATAAATCACTATCCCTTGCATTAACCTTTGTTATGAACACTACCCTATATATTAGCTTTGTCACTAGATTTGTTGTTTCTCATGGATTGCCTCTATGCAATTTTTATCACTAGTTGACACAAAACCTTATAGAATGTTAGTTTGTAAGGTTTGAGTATCACCTTAGTTTTCATCATGACTATGTTTTCCTTTGTAGAAACTTTGTCCTTACTTATGGAACTATCATCTTATTCCTCTTCATTATGCTTATCTCTTTCTAGCCCTATGACTTTCTTATGGAGTTTATTGCCATTAAAGATCCTTCCCCCTATTGATTTTCCTTCAATGAAATATCATATATTTATCATGTTTGTGACACCTTATTTACTGATCTACTTTAGCACAACTATCCCTCTCAAGTATTCCATTATTAACATTTTCACTATTTATTATGTCATACATTAAGAATTGAGATTTTTAATATCCAATCTCTTACCATTACCATGTAAATTATATTATTAAGGGTATCTAAGTGTGTATTTTTTATTCATGGTCTCTTGACACTTCCATGCACAAATGCACTACCCTTATGACTATTATGTGATTATTGTTATGAGATTATTTACTCCTCATGTTAGGACTATTACCCGTTGGCCTTATCACTCTCAACTACTATAAAATATATATGGACCTACCATGTTGACTACCTTATCTACTATTTTCTTATTTAACCTATCCCATTGGCATAATAGTCCTCATTCCATTACATATCCATATGCTTCACGTTCCCTAGCTTACAAGAATTGTCATACTTTTTCCATTAAATTCCACTTAGGAGATGGCCTCTCGAGGCTTATCATGTCTTATTTTGAAAGTCATTGTCATTTCCTTGCATTTCTAACTGAATCTTCATATTTCTTTAGGGTCCATTATCATATATGTTGAAAGTATTCATGAGGGATATCGCACTATTTTCAAACCATACCCAACCATTTCAAACTTTTGGGTCCTATTTCAACAAGAAATAGAGTGATTCATATAAATACATCTTCTAGTATCATATCTTTTTGGACCCTCATTTTTTGGAGAATTTCTCATACACTTTTCCCTTGTTCCCAAATATATCTTTCATCATAGGTTTGTTGTGAAAATTATTATTAGATCCTTCTTGCTAATTCACATGACAATAATTTTGATCTTTTGAAAATTTATTTATCTTCAAATGTCATTTTAAACTATCACAAAATTGGCCTCTTATAAATACCATTCAAACCTTATAACCTATGTCATCTTTTTTATGTCATGAAGACTTATCCTTGATGCTTTAAACTTCTATTGACTTTTTTTAGAGTCTCCTGAAAACATTTTCATTTTAAATTAGCTCTCTAATAATTTCATATTGTGAAACCCTCACCATACTACCATCACAATCACTTGATTATTTTAATCTTCCATCTATACCCTACCCTCTGGGTTACATAATTGTATAAGATTTATTTTTCATGACTACATATGTACCTTTTCACACATTTCACTCCTATTTTCATTATTTATAGCACTCTTCATGTTATAAAACACAAAAACCCTATATAAAACTTTTTCATATACCTTGGTCCAATATTTTTGCCCTCTACTTTGTGATATTACTCATCTTTTAATTTCAAAATTAATGTCCTCTCACAAAAAAAATCATTATTGTATGACTACCACAAAGTTGTCCTTCTTTGATGTGTGTATTAAACCTTAGTCATATGATCATCTACAGGTGTATAAGGTTTTCATGTAATTTGTGAGTTGTATTCTTGATGTCACAAGTCTATCTAAACTCTATGGTTTTACCATGCATTGTCATGATCTTCCATAACTATTAAATTCACCCTATTTTGGACTCTCCATTGAGATATTTGTTGATTGTCATATTACATTTGGCTATCCTACTTATTTAACTCATAGTCCCTTGTAAGGTTTGTCTTCTAAGATGGAGGATGACTGTCTTAATCTCTTGACATTTTATTAACCCGATTGTCCTCACATATTATCAAAAATTTCTTTCATCCCCATGCATGGAAACTCTTTAACAATATAATACAACAATTTATGTCCATAAGAAATCTACCTTTCTTCTTAATATTGATTGGCATACATCCTCAACCCAAGTACTAGGTTCACTGAAAATTTGGAAAAACCTTGAGCATATAGTGCATCAAAGGTCTTATTCTTCCATCTTGAGATTAATTACTTCAATATGGGGTCATATGATGCTATGAAGCTTCTTGCACCATCTAATAATAATTAAAAGCATCATAATCTTCCTATTCTTCAAAGAATCAACTCTAAATTACTCAAACATTTGTTACCCTCTTCATCCATTGATACACTTATTTCAAATTTTTTTAATAATCCTATTGTATAGGCATGAATTTTCACCCCTTACAAAAATTCCTCTTTTACACTTCCTCACCTTAGAACACACCATTTTGATAATATACACTGACACTGCAATTACATCTCGTCCCCAAGCGCATTCTCGTACTCCATACAACAAAACCACTCCATCAACTCTCGAGAGCAGGGAACAACACCATTGCAGAGGGGCTTTATTCCTCTCATTTTCTCCCCATTAGCTAGTGAGCTCTTGGTGGAGGTGGTGATTTTCACCTCTATGACTCTGTTGCAGCCTAATAATCGCTTCAGAGTTACTGTTCTTTACTTTCTATCTTCCTTAGCATACTTTTCCATTAATGCCGGGTTGTCCATGGGAGGTGAAGCACCAAAACCAGGTCCATCAGAGGCAAACCCCTATATAGCCCCCCAACAATTTTCCTCCTTCTTGTGTGTAGGTGGGCGTGATTTGTGGGGCTAGCTAGTGAATGAGTACCTTCGTGAGATCATTATTATCACCTTAACTCTCAAATATTTTCTTTATCATATTCATTTGTATCTATCATACTTTATAGCTCTATTTTGTCCCTTTGGAAGTGACTAGCTAGGCCGTCAGATTATTTTCTAGTGGTTCACATTTTATTTCTAGTCCTCTAGTCATACAGACGCTAGTGCACTTGAGAGACACCAGTGTGTCACGTTGTCATCTTGGAACCGTGCTTTTGTCATCAGGCAAAGAGCTACCTAAGGCATAGTATTGAACCAAAAAATTGACTCGCCTAGCCCCATCTTGGATTTCAGGTATGTAGAGTGGTTGAAGGACCTTATAGTCCTCATCATTCTTTTCCCTCATTTTGAAAACACCCCTTTAAGCTGAGGTAAGTTAGGGTAGCCTTCCACTCTTGGCTCTCCATGACCTGGGGCCTTGAATGTGGTTGGTCCCCCTCTTACATTTTTGGTGAACCCAACGTGAACCAACATTTTCTCATCCATTAGTGTTGAAACTTTTCCCTTATACCTTGTGATCATTATGCCCCTGAGTATTGTGGAGGTTTATGAGCATCACAACCCAGTCCACAACCTCCAAGTATATTGTTAGGAGAAGTATACAACAACTTTTGATGGAGAGGACAAAGGCCACTACTAGTTTCTCTATAGGCCCTTTTGTTGGATCTGTCATTGGTCTTGCCGCATAGGAGCAATTGTCAAGGGGTGAGGTTGGTTTCTCTGACAAGACCGATCATGTCCCCACTCCTCTGGCATCTCCTACACCGTCATTGGTCAATGAGCATGAGGCTATTCACATTCCTTCAAAATATGTCTCCACCCTCAGTAAAGGGTTGGGTGACTTGGAACATCACTTGGAAAGAGACCCGAAGTTGGCTAGGGCCGCCTGGGTTATCAGCAAACTAAAGTATATGGTGGGAAAAGACTGAACATGCATAGAAATCTTAGCTAATCTCTCTAGTCTAATTGATGCATGTGCTCCTCCAAACAATCCCAAAATTATATGAGGAGCCACTTTTGAAGATCATGAGAGATATCTAGGACTGTCGATGCCTCCTACATCTGTATACATGACTGATACAGTACCCTCAATTAGCATCCCCTCTGCCTTTGATGGATCCGACACTATCAAATTGAACAAGATCCCCTTGGGTTTCAGCTTCACCCCTCCTGGCACCTCTAGTGGTGGAGGTTTTGGTAGGATGAGCGATGGGGGCTTTGGTAGTGGCGGTGGCTTCGGTAGTGGAGGTGGTGTTGGTGGAGGTGGTTCTGTTGGAGGTCATGGTGGTGGCTTTGGATGCAGAGGTGGCTCTGGCGGAGGCCCTAGTGGTGGTTCCGATGGAGGTCACACTGGTGGTTCTGGTGGTGGCTCTGATGGCGGTTCTGGAGGAGGTTCCTTTGGCCCTCTATCTTCTAATGACCCTATTTTGAACACTCTTCTTCAAAATTTGGGTAAGATGCAAAGCCAGTTGGTGAGTCTCTCCCAAGCCTCTACCCATCCTATCTCCAAACCCTCTGCATATATAGCTCCTGTTGTCGGCCACAATTTGGAACATCTACCTTCCTCAAGGAATGGAGAGATCCCAACTTGAGAAATATGGTGGCAAAGGGGACCCACAAATGCATGTGTTCACCTTTAATGCCCTGTGTACAGATTCCTTCAATCACAATGTGTTGATGGAAAAACTATTCCCTCGATCTCTCAAGGATACAACACTAAAATGGTATTGTTCCTTGTGCTTGATAATTCAATTTTCTCATTTGACCAACTTGTAAACCAATTCTTGTGAAAATTCCAAGCTAACATTGGGTTGAAGATGACCTTTTTGGATCTCATCCGATGCAAACAAGGTGATAATGAAAAGATTACTGACTTCATCGTACAGTATTAGGTGCTCTTCTCACAAATCTCGTATTTGCTACCTGATTCTGACGTGTAGAAGGTATTCATAAGGAACTTGCAAAGGCCTTGGCAGAAGAAGTTTTCCCTTATGGAATACCCTTCTTTCACGCATTTTTGTGCAGCCCTATGAGAATATCAACAGATGATGGTTCAGTTCGGGGGACCCTCCTCATGCTCCTATTCTGAAGGAAATTCCATTGTATCGATCTCTGAGAAAGATAAATTCATTGCGAATGTAGTAGTTGTTGAGGATGACAACGGCCTCAAACACAACTGAAATTTCACAAAGTTAGCAGAATCTTACTCTTCCATCTTGCAAAAGTTAGTGAAGGATAAGATCATAACCTTGTCAAACCCTAAACCTCTTAAAGAACCTTACCCTAGTTGGTATGATGCAAGTACCTATTGTCAGTACCATTAAATTAATGGACATGATACTAAATGTTGCATGTGCATGCGTCATGAGTTATAGGACCATATCGAGGATGGTATTATTCATCTCAATGGAAGCAAACAAAATACAAATAAATCGGTGGCAAAAGTGAATAGTGAACTACATATATACATGGACTCGTTTCTATCGGACTCTGCTAACATGATTGTCGATCCCACTGATTCTATCACTCAACCTGAGGCCTATTTTAACATGGTCATGATTACCCCTACCATAGAGTCTACAACC
>VDFB02031808.1:0-49414 GCA_007258455.2 Sequoia sempervirens | reverse complement strand
GAGAGAGAGAGAGAGAGAGAGATTAGGGTTGAGGTATTAAGGGTTTAAGGATATAGAGTTGAGGGTTGAGAGATTAGGGTTTAAGGCATAGTGTCTAGGGTTGAGGGTTTAGGGATAAGGTTTAGGGTTAAGTGGGAGACCTAAATGGCTAAGGAGGAATGAATGGCTAAGGAGAGAGAAAGAGAGAGAGATGAAACCTTTAGAAAATCAACATTTTCATAATGCAAGCATGTTTTGAAGAAGTTGAGATATAGCCATTTTGTATAACAAGAAAAAACATGCATTATAACATGAGCACGTTATAATGCAAGCATGTTTTGGCTTGCTCTAAAAATGGTAAAAATGTTAGTACACCCGTGGTCTAGGCCTACATGTCTGTTATTATGCTGGTTATGCATGTGTTCCAACAAAAAAGAGCTTTTTGATGCTGTTGGGAAGTGCACATGAATTTTTTTCACATTCTACCACCTTTGCATGAACTTTCCACCACCTTTTTATGGTTTTCCAACTTAGGAAGGAGGAAATAATAGATTTTTCACGTCGAATTTGATATATATCAATTCAAGTCTCAATTTTTGTAGTGTTGCAATGTTAATTGTGATTGAATTGTAGGAATTTAACATTATACATTAGTTATTTGTATTGTTGTTAGTAATTCTATTTGAGTTATATACAATTGAATGTTGAAAAGGAAGAAATCCTATGAAAAACTCAAATTGTTGAGGGGTTTGATTCAAGGAGAAAGAAAGACTACATAATTGGGTAGTTCCTCCATTCAAATCTCTATTTTTTAGGTATGTCAAGTCTTTACACATTCTCTTTACATTTTCCTTAATTCTATTATGTTTCTTTATCATCCTTGATCATGCATGCTTAATACAATGATTTGATTTTGTTATTATGCATATTCCATGTTCATCAAGTTGTTTGTTTCTCATTATAACCTTAGCCCCTCTTGGCATATTTTAAACTACACAATTCTTTACACTTGCCAATTACATTTTAAACCACATCTCTTTGAGGCATTTTGTTAAACAATTGACCTACCTTGTGTATGCTTCCATATTTTGTATACACATTTACTAGAGTAGTTATAACCATGTAATATAATACATCATTTCTCATTCCTTTTTTATGGATGTGCATACCCCTTTCCAAAGCTTCCACTTTTGGTATAGGCATGGGGGATGTTGGAAAATGATTTGGAATTTGGTTTTACACCTAGAAATTACATTTTCTTAAAATTTTCTAAAGCCTTTTCAACAAATCCATTTTGTGCATATCTTGCAATCATTGTAGTCCATGAGGACATATCTAATTGAAGCATTTTTTCAAACAACTCATGTGCCTTGTTTATACATGTCTACCAAAGAATTTTATCAAACATGTTAGACAAGGCAATAAGCTGTTTGAAAAAATTCCTCAAATAAATGTGGTCTCATGGTGATGGAAACCACCATGAGACCACATTTCTTTGAGGCAATTTTTCAAATAGCTCACTACCTTGTCTATGTTACCACATTTTCTATACATGTCTACCAAAGAATTTTATCAAACATGTTAGACAAGGAAATGAGCTATTTGAAAAAATGCCTCAAATAAATGTGGTCTCATGGTGATGTCCATCACCATGAGACCACATTTATTTGAGGCAATTTTTCAAACAACTCATTCCCTTCTCTATGATACCGAATTTTCCATACATTTTCTATTTTGTGCATATCCTCCAATCATTGTAGTCCATAAGGACATATCTCATTGAGGCATTTTGTCAAATAGTTCATGTGCCTTGTCTATGCATCCGAATTTCACATGTGTCTACTAAGGAAATTTCAACCATAACACTCATGAAAATTCCCCCCTTTTATGTTTTGATAGATGTCATACCCCATTCTAAGGTCTCTTTGCTGCTATGGCTAAAATCCTAAAACATGTGCTTTTTACCAAACTATGGATGCATGGAAAAAATCTATCAAATCATAATAGAAAGAAAAAGCATAGACAAGGTAGTGAGCTGTTTGAAAAAATGCCTCAAATAAATGTGGTGATGGACATCACCATGAGACCACATTTATTTGAGGAATTTTTTCAGACAACTCACTACCTTGTATATGCTACCACATTTTCTATACATGTCTAACAAAGCATTTTATCAAACTTGTTAGACAAGGAAATGAGTTGTTTGAAAAAATTCCTCAAAGAAATGTGGTCTCATGGTGATGGACATCACCATGAGACCACATTTCTTTGAGACATTTTTTCAAACAACTCATTCCCTTCTCTATGCTACCAAATTTTCCATACACTTTCTATTTTGTGCATATCCTACAATCATTGTAGTCCATGAGGACATATCTCATTGATGATTGTTGTCTCCGGTAGGTTGTGTTAGAAACCAAGATCTGAAATGCAAACCAAAAAGCCTTCCTGAGGAAGAGAAAATCAAAAGAAGCAAAGCTTTGCAAAAGATGTACAAAATATTATTATTAGGGAATTTAACTTGAGTACAAGATATGATTTTTCTTTATAAAAGAAAGATGCATAACCCTAATCTTATCTTGAGCAACAAGATAGCTCAACAAGATAAGGATGAGAATAATTAACTGGGAATAAGAAATATAGCCTAAGTAAACTTAATAAAGTGTAATTAAACAATTAATTACACCAACACCCTCCTTAAGTGAAACTTAGGGAGACTAAAAAGCATGCACCTAATACTAGGATGAATGCATGAATGGGTCCCTGCTATAAGGCCATGTTAGGTACCCATGTACAAATGCAATGAATGGGAAAGAGGAGAAAACATATTGGGACAAAACCCCCCTTAATGAGATGACCTGCTACAAAAGAAATATTTGGAAGAACAACTGCTAGTAACACTTAAAACCACAATCACGACAAACAGGAAGATACTTTATCACAAGAGCAAATCTTGAATCATAATAATGTGACTGATGGAGCCGATGCCCTTGGAACAATGGAAAACTCACAAACTAGAACAACCCTGGAATCTGTGAAGCAACAATAGATGATATGATGACAGAATCTAGAAACCATGTATCTCAATGCCGATGCCAAACAGTGACTAAAAATATTCCATAGGAACAAGTACCATAAAGACTCTGGAACATTAACCATAAAAACATGTCCCTCAAATTGAGAAGGATCTGAACCAATCGCGGATCAAAACATGAACTCTCAATCTAAAGTGTGAACCAATGTGAATCTGATATGTGTCAAGCAAGAGCAAGATGTGGCCAAAAAAAACTAAGAAACCAGATAACACATGCGAGTTGCCATTAAAACAAGATGGAGATCAAAGTGCATGCACACTCTAATTAGATTATTATGTAAGAAACCCCCCTGATGGAACTTTATCTCAGTTCATTTATTACAATAACCCAATGATTGTAAAAGGAGAGAATGCAAACATGCATAAACAAAAAATAAGATGATGTGGTACTGAAATGAAGTACAAATATTCAAGTTTCATCCTTCCAACTGCTAAAACATCCAAGTAATCTCAAAAACACCCATCAGAACAAATCTGGAATAACGATCAACCTAGGATAGATAAGAAAAAAGTGCATGGGCAACAACATAGAGCTCCTCAATACCTTTCCAACGCTGCAAAGATGGCGAAAATTAGAGATCGTGGCAAGTTGCCAAGGCTTGAAAGCCATAAAATGGACATCGACTTCAAACAACAATAAATTCAACTAAAAATAAAAATGTTAGAAAAAAGCGCATCATGGGATAGTGCTTAGAACTAGCTTTCCAACAATATTTTTTTTTCAAAAATACGAGTTTGCACACAAAAGTTATGGCCAAAATACCAAAACTGCTCCAAAAGGGTTTGGAGGAAGCTAGACACAGTGGCTAGGCTAGCAGCTAACGCGATAGCGCTGTGATTAGCTAACAGCGTCAGTAACTCTAATTTTTAAATTTTTTCTTAGTTGGCCAATGTACCCGGTATTATGACCCACAAATGAAAAAAATTACCTCCCATAGTCTCAGTGTCTGATTTTGATGATTTGAAAATTGATTTTGGGGTTTTTGGGTGCTTTGAACGCGATGGTGAGGTTCGTTTGGGCTGAAAACACTCCAAAATTTCAGGTATGCTCTAGATCTGGAAACCCTCATAAACTTCAAATCCTCGTAGATCTGACAAACAGAGGCCTTTTTTGATGAAACGAAAGGCAAACCTGACTATTCCAAGAGCTATGGATTCAATGGAATGCTCAGATCTGATCCAAAATGCTTCATAAATAAGCTTAAGGCATGAAACCCTTGAGGAACCCTGAACGTGCTTTGCAATGAATTTCTCCAAAAAACTAAGAAGGGGCTACAAATCAAGGCTCTGATACCATGTTAGAAACCAAGATCTAAAATGCAAACCAAAAAAGCCTTCCACAGAAGAGAAAATTAGAAAAAGCAAAGCTTTGCAAAAGATGTGCAAAATATTATTATTCAGGAATTCTTAATTACAAGATATGATTTGCTTTATAAAAGCAAAGATGCATAACCCTAATCTTATCTTGAGCAACAAGATAGCTCAACAAGATAAGGATGAGAATAATTAACCTAGGAATAAAATATTACCTAAGTTACAGGTTGGTACCTACAAATTCATTTGGTGGTTAGTGTCTCTGGTAGGTTGGTGCCTACATCACTTTGTAAAATTCACTTATTATATTTCTACCCGTGAGATTTCTCATTGTGGTTTTTACCATCTTGGGTTTCCATGTATATCTGGTGTCATGTGTTACCTTGTGTTGTACTTTAATTACTAGCTTGTATGGTTTAGTGCTCTTCATGTTGAAAATATATATAATAGTTATAAAGGTTTCTAAAATTGTTTTGATCTATTGATTTACCCCCCCTCTCAGTAGATTATGTGTCCTTCATGCAATACCAAAAACCTTGTACTTCAAGACTCCTACCTTCTTACATTGCTCTCCTTACCTATTCCCTAAATGATTAGGAACACTATTAATGGCTAGCTTGACCATGCAACTTATCCACCAAGGATTAGATCCTATCCAAAAAACTATTCAAATTTAAGTGCATGGATTTGCATACACTTACAAATTTGAGGATGATAACCATGTTTCATTAGTGTGGTAATTAAGTTTTGGTCCCCATTTTAGAGGTTTTCATAAGCTCTTCTCTACCCTACACACACAAATCAAAGGATTCCATTAACGTTGATGATATTAGGGGCTAATAGAAATGGATCTCTTTCTCAAGTCATTCAAATATGCCAAAGGAGATATATTTTGAGGTTTTTCATTGTTATAAAATTATACATTATTCTCCAAACTAAAATCATAGCTAACATTATTTAGAGCATTATGATTCAAATATTCAAATCCAAGGACAAAACTCCTTGGATTTTAGGGAATCCAAAGGACATAAACCATTTGGTTTCATGAGGTAGAGAATGAAACCTCTTTTACATGGTCACACAATTTCACCAAATGTTTTGGATGAGCTCCATGATCATAGATTGTAGCTACATTAACTTCATATGATTCACCAGTTTTGAAGGATCAAGCATGAAATCTTAATATGTTGTCATACCTATTGTTGATGTAGATTCTTTTGAGGGTACTTTCCATGTTGTTTATATTTTGATTAAAAAATATTGTAGTGTATTCATGACCCATTTTATTTAGAGTGTTTGTGTATTATATTTCAAGTAAGGGTCACTGTTGTAGTGGTAGATTGTAATAGATTTTATGTTCAATTAATATAAGGAATATTATGTACTCTATCTTCTCTTGTGGGCCATTCTATGGTCTAGGTAATCAATGTTTTTTATAGATCATGAATAGAAATATTGGTTTTTTTTCTAAATCTTGTTAAAACATTTGAACCTAAAAATAGATCTGTTAAGTAGTCCTTAGGATTAGAGGCTCAATATTTCATCTATTACCTATTATATCATTGGATAAAAAGGAAACATTATTATTACTTTGTAAGCATGGATAAAATTTGGGTTTTAATAGATTTGGTTAGGTATTTAAATATTAGAAATATAAGAAAGGTGTGATTAAATATTTTTTCCTAATATTTTGGCTCGGTTAGTACAATTTACAAACACAGGGTTAAAATATTTAAGCCCAAAATATTAAACATTTACATAAGGGCTAAATAATATAAATTCTTAATTTTTTTATGGGACGTTACATAGGGTAATCATTATAGATAAGTAAATCTTAAATCAATAGTTGTATCACTAGGCATGTAAGTTAGTACCTCAATGCCATATCTAAGTGAAGATGAAAAATGTGTATCTATCAAGTGCATAACACTAGGCTCATCAAAGAATAAGGAATCAAGAAATGCACATGGAGGAGAATCCATAGATGTAAGAAAAATGTTATCATGATCACTAGGTAAAGCATCACTTGAGCCAAGACCCATACTTGTATCATGCATATATAGGGATGAAGTGGTAGCTAAGTCATAATCATAGCCCAAAAACATATGTATCATTATAAAGAGTTTTTATATAAGAAGTGATCTTGGTAAGGGGGAGAAGGTATTCATGATAACATAATGTAAATCACAATGGTATATATCATATATTAAAATGAAAACCTAGTAAGGTAGCCAAGAGTGAGTAATATGGATAAAAGAGATGTCTCAATAAAGCTAAAGAACCCTGATAGAAAATATATGTGACAATGTGAAAGGCCAATGAAGCACAAAAGTGAAAAGGAAGATTATATCTAAAATTTGAAAAGCATAGATATGGAAACCCTAATGAATAGGAAAAACCTTGAGGGAAGGTAGGTCATGTAATATTAGATGGATTCACCAAAATATAAAGGAAAATAAACTAAGTATAATGTCAACTAGAGTAATAAGATGCATAGAAATAAACATAGATTAACCTAGATCTAATAGGTGACAACTATTGACTAATGTGGTTAGAAATCAAGCATAAATGTATAAAAAAGAAATAAGAAAATAATTATTCTTAGCTCATTGTCCAATGAATGTGTGCCTTTCATGAAAATTATAGAATCAAATTAATAGATCTATTTAAGAAATGGAGCTTTTTCAAGGTAACTCCTCAAGTTTGGTGCCTCTCATGCATTCCCTCCCAAGTCAAGTTTGTGGGTTTGGATTAGGTCTATGACCATATTTATCCTTTATGTTTGGATTTGACTTTATGTAATGTATACTGCTACTCTGTTGCTCACTTGGTTGACCTTCATTTTCTCTAATCTTGTTTGATGTTGATGACTAGTAGTATTTAAAAATACCGTGGTAGGGCCATTGTTGTGTTGCTAGTAGACATGCTCTTCTAGGTCCATCAATGTAAATGAATGTACAAGATCAAAGACATCAAATAAACACCAGGTAGAATGATGTATGTGAATTTGTTAGTCCTTTTCACCAAATGTTTCAATATTAATTGGCACTTTAATGGTTTGGGATGAGAAAGGATAGGTGGATTGTAAATGTGTTAAATGAATGTTAATGGGTGATTTTAAATACTAACATATAACACCAAATTTGCAAATCATTCACATAATAAGAGCATCAAAATAAAGGGAAGTAGCTAGCTAAATTTTGAATTTGAATTTTAGAAAGATAAGGATCAAGTTAGTGATTGGAAGCTCAATCTCATGACCTTAAAAATGATGCAAGGTGGGAAAATAGTCAAATCTAGGTCTATAATACCTATACTTGAGTAGGTGTATAAATAAAAAATAATTGCAATAATTAGGTGAGTGTGTAAAAGCATATGCATACGAGGATATGGTGGGGGCTAAATGTTTGGAAATATGTACGCATAGGAATGAGTAGAATATAGGAGAATGAGACTAACTTCAAATAAAATTATACTCTATATGTGTGTGTGTGTGTGTGCGCATGCACACATATGTGCGAGTTAGAGAAATAATATCAAAACATTTTTTCAAAATAAACACAAATATAAATACAATATTAACATATTCATACACACTTCTCCATTAAAATTAACTATAAAGAATGAACATCATCTCAATTTTACTTTTAACATAGTCAAATTTGCTCAAGTTAAATGGCATAGATTTTACCAAAATGGAGCAATATTGGCCATAAGTTTTCCTCCACCAACAAGAAAGCAGCCTTCCTATGAGGATGGAAAGAGACAAGTAGAGATTCATTCAAACATGAAGAGAGATTCATCTTAAACATGTGGATGGGTAGATAGGAATTGTCTATGTAGCCCTCAAAACAACCATTTGATTGTATTTATTAATTAATTAAAAATAAAGAATGCATTGTATCTTTATTTTTAATTAATCAATAAATACAGTCAAATGGCCATTTTGAGGGCTGCATAGACATTGTCAGGTAGATAAATGTGAATGAATTCCTTTGACCTGCTCTACTGGCACATTGTCTCTTCTTACATCACTCACCTTCCAATTTCCTTCCATTTTCAATATATTTCCATCCCTTAATGAAGATATAGGAGAATATTAATTGCTTCTCAAAGATTGTGCAACATTAAACAAGCCATTAAAATGGGTAGTCAAAGAGGAAAAGGAGTTGAGAACGAGAATACCAATTAAGATTAAGAAAGAAGGCAAGCCCTTGAAAGGATTCCATTAATGTTGATGATGTTAGGGGGTAATAGAAATGGATCTCTTTCTCAAGTCATTTGAATATGCAAAAGGAGATATATTTTGAGGTTTTTCATTATTTTAATTCTTATACTTTATTCTCCAAACTGAAATCCTAGCTAACATTATTTTGAGCATCAGTGTTCAAATATTTAAATCCAAGGACAAAAATCCTTGGATTTTTAGGGAATTCAAAGCACACAAACCCTTTGGTTTCACAAGGTAGAGGATGAAACCTTTTTTACTTGGTCATATAATTACACCAAAGGCTTTGGATGAACTCCATGGTCATGGACTATAGCTACATCAAATTCACCATAGGAAAATTCACTGTCGTGACAATTCACTACGCAAAAAAATAATTGCATGAAGTTTTTGGCAATTAATTTTTCATGGTGGTGAATTGTTGTGGCGGTGAATTTTCCTACACTAAATTGTTAATGGTGAATTTTTCGTCCTGGAATTGTTGGTGGTGAATTTTCCTAGAGCCCAACTTCATATGATTCACCATTTTTTTTAAGGATAAAACATGGAATCTTATGTTATTGTACCTATTGTAGTTGTAGATTCTTTTGAGGGTACTTTCCATGTTATTTTTGTTTTGATCACAAAGTATTGTAATGTATTCATGACCCATTTAATTTAAGGTTTTTGCATTGTATTTTAATTAAGGTGCACTTTTATAGTAGTATATTGTAATAGATTTTATGCTCAATTAATATAAGGAAGATTATGCACTATGTCTTCTCCGTGCGGGTCATTATATGGTCTAGGTAATTAATGTTTTTTATAAATCATGAATAAAAATATTGGATTTTGCTAAATCTTGTTAACACATTTTGTTAGTATGTTAAGTTTTACTTAGGTATTTAATCCTTTGGGTGGTTTTTCTCATGTGGGTAGTTTTCCCACCTGTCACTTCTTTCTTTCCTTTAAAAAGGTTGTACATTGTGTAATATAATTCTTATTTTTTTCCCTCTTCTTTGGTGAAATACCGTACATAGCTTCTCTCATATTTTTTGGATGTATTTGCAGATGATTTTCCTAGGTTATTTTCCCTACCATGGTATTAGAGCCACCCAATCTGCAACTCCTTTCTTGAGAGTTTTTGTTGGAGATTTTTGAGATCATTTAGTATTGGAGCTTCTTCATTATGGGGGGGATATGATATCTCCTTTTTTCCTTCCTATGGGGGGATCATTGATTGTATATACATGATGTATGTAGTCCTTGGGGGTGTGATTGAGTCCCCCATCCATGCATCTTGTTTTGTTTTTCTTTTCTCTCTATTTGGAGAGGGGTTTTTTCCCATAGGGTTTTTCTCCTTTTCTCCAGTTGTGAGAGATTGCATTGTAAATGGGTACCTAACATGGTTGTGTAGCTGGGACCCATATTGCATTTTTTGCATTTTTTAATCTTTTTTCTCCCTAAGTTTGCACTTAAGGGGGGGTGTTAGCATGCTAAGTTTTACTTAGGCATTTAATCCTTCGGGTGGTTTTTCCCGTGTGCATAATTTTCCCACCTGTCACTTTTTTCTCGCCTTTAAAAAGACTGTACATTGTGTAATATAATTATCTCATATTTTTCCCTCTTCTTTGGTGAAATAGTGTACATAGCTTCTCTCGTATTTTGTGGAGGATGTATTTGTAGATGATTTTCCTGGGTTATTTGCTCTATCACATTTGAACCTAAAAATAGATCTATTAAGTAGTCCTTAGGGTTAGTGGCTCAAGATTTTATCTATTATCTATTATTTCACTAGCTGAGAAGGAAACATTATTATTAGTATGTAAGCATGCAGATATATTTTGGGTTTTACTAGATTTGGTTAGATATTTAAAGATGAGGGAAATAAGATAAAAAGGTTTGATTAAATATTTTTCCCTAATATTTTGGCTCAAGTTATTACAATTGCAAGCATAGGGTTAAAAATATTTAATCCCAAACATAAATGCATAAGGTTTAAATAATATTTTCTTAATATTTTTTATGGGACATTACATAGGTTAATCATTATATATAAGTAAATCTGAAATCAATAATTGTATCACTAGGCATAGAAGTTAGTACATTAATGTCATATATGAGTGAAGATCAAACATGTGTATCTATCAAGCACATAACACTAGGCTCCTTAAAGAATAAGGAATCAAGAGATGCACATGGAGGAGAATACATAGATGTAAGAAAAATGTTATCATGCTCACTAGGTAAAGAATCACTTGAGACAAGACCCTTGTATCATGTACATATAGGGATGGAGTGGTGGCTAATTCACAATTATAGCACATGTAAAAAGTGATATTGGTAAGGGGAACGAGGTATCCATGATAAAACAATGTAAATCACTTTCATAGTTAAAAAATAGGCATATCAATGATATATATCAGATATAAAAATAAACCCTAGTGAGGTGGCCAAGAGTGAGTAAGATAGATAAAGAACCCTAATAGAAAATAGATGTGACAATGTGAAAGGCAAATGAAGCACAAAAGTGAATGAATATTATATCTAAAAATTGAAAAACATAGATATGGAAACCCTAATTAATATGAAAAACCTTGAGGGAAGGTAGGTCATGTAATATTAGATGGATTTACCAAAATATAAAGGAAAATAAACTAAGTGTAATGTCAACTAGACTAATAAGATGCATAGAAATAAACATAGATTAACCTAGATCTAATAGGTGACAACTATAAACTAATGTATTTAGAAATCAAGCATAAATGTACAAAAAATAAATAAGAAAGTAATTATACTTAGCTCTTTGTCCAACGAATGTGTGTCTATGATGAAAATTCTAGAATCAACTTAATATCTATTCAAGAAATAGAGCTTCTTTTTCTAGGTAACTCCTCAAGTTTAGAACCTCTCATATATTATCTCCTAAGTCAAGTTTGTGGGTTTGGATTAGGTTTAAGACCATAGATTTATCCTCTATGTTTGGATTTGACTTAATGTAATGGATACTTCTACTATATTGCTAACTTGGTTGACCTTCATTTTTTGTACTCATGTTTGATGTTGATGACTAGTAGTATTTAAAAATACCTTGGTAGGACCATTGTTGTGTTGCTAGTCAACATGCTATCCTAGGTCCACCAATGAAAATGCATGTACAAGATCAAAGACATAATGTAAACACCCTAGAATGATGGATACAAATTTGTAAGTCCTTTTCGCCAAATGTTTCAAAATTAATTGGTTCTTTAATGCTTCAGGATGATAAAGGACTTGTGGATTGCAAATATATTAAATGAATACTAATGAGCGCTTTTAAATACTAACATATAACATCAAATTTGCAAATCATGTACATAGTCAACTAAGAGCATCAAAGTAAAGAAGGCTAGTTAGCTAAATTTTGAATTTGAATTTTAGAAAGACAAGGATCAAGTTAGTGATTGGAAGCTCAATCTCATGACCTTAAAAATGACACACGGTGGGCTAATAGTCAAATCTAGGTGTATAGTACTTATACTTAGTAGGTGTATAGATAAATAAATAAATTTAACAATTAGGCGAGTGTGTCAAAGCATATGCATACAAGGATATGGTGGAGGCTAAATGTGTGGGAATATGTACGCATAGGAATGAGTAGAATGTAGAAGAATGAAACAAACTTCACATAAATTACTATATATGTATGAATATATGTGTGTGCGTGCAGTTACAATTAAAAAAGATAATATCAAGATATTTTCTCAAAATAAACACAAATCTAAATAAAAAATTAACATAATCATCCAAACTTCTCCATTAAAAATAACTATAAAGACAATAAACAGTATCACAATTCTACTTTAACATAGTAAAATTTGGTAGAGTTATATGGCATGGATTTTAGCAATAGAGTGATATTGGCCATAAGTTTTCCTCCACCGACAAGGAAGGAACCTTCCTATGAGGATGGAAAGAGACAAGCAAAGATTCATTCAAACACCCGGGTGGATAGACATGAAGAAAGATTCATCTTAAACAGGTAGGTGGCAGAAAGATTCATGTGAATGAAGTCCTTTCACCTGCTCTACTGACACACCACTCACCTTCCAATTGCAAGTTTATTAGGTGGTACTTCCCATTTTCAATATATTTCCATCACCCAATGAAGATATAGGAGAATATTAATTGCTTCTCGGAGATTGTGCAGCTTTAAACAAGCCATTAAAATGGGTAGTCAAAGAGGAAAAGGAATACCAACTAAGCTTAAGAGAGAAGGGAAGCCCTTGAAATAAAAAAACATTATCCAAATTTTCCATGACAATTCCTGTCTCATCCAACAGAAAAACATGGAAGAATCTCACATGCTCCCACTTCCTCAATTCACTCCAAAATGCCGTACGCCGCGTTACTTTTTGCCATAAAAAAAATATGCACTTGTATTAGGAACATATCCATTATCAGTCTGTAAGGCATTCAACATGTTTTTAAGAGGAAACGTCTCTTAATAATATAATTATGCCTTCAGATAAAGTTGCCAGCACAGCAAATACACTTAACTATGGATTATCCTTTTTCATATATTTTTATCTTTAGTTTTTAAAAGGTAGTGGTAAACAAGAAAAAAATCTAATGGTCATTAGGAGAGAGGACCCACTAGTTGAGCATGTTTCAATAGTTGGGATAGTAGTTGTTAATATAATGTTTAATAGTTGTGATAGTAGTTGTTTATATAATGTCCAATAGTTGTCACTTGACTACCCATAATTAAACAAAATGTATTCCTTTGATCTAAAAAGCAACAATCATATGATGCCACATCAGCACTCAACTACCCATGCTGTGAATGCACAAGTATTGGTCTCACTTTTTTTTTGGGCATTTTTGGACACCTTGACAAAAAGCATGCTGATGTGGCATTATATTTGATGATGTGGCCCTGAAACGGAAGTTATAAGTAGGGGACTTGTCAAGTAAGTTGCTGTAAAAAACTGGGAGTGATTTGAAATTTTCATGTAGGATAATTAGAAGCGCGAAGTTAGGGTGCACAACTACTGGGTCCTCTCCCCTATGTTATTATTGTTTCAAATGCTCTTTGTTTCCAAGTTTCAAAATATAAGAAAGTTTATAAATGTACTTGAGTATGGATTGTCTCTTTCTTTTTATATTTTCCTATCTTTAGTTTTAAAAGAGTAGTGGTAAACAAGAGAAAAGATCTAATGGTCATTATGTTGTTAATGTTTCAAATATTCTTTCTTTCCAAGTTTCAAAATATAAGAAAGTTTATAAATGCATTTGAATATGGATTAGCTCACTTTCTTCTTATATCTTTCTATCTTTAGTTTTTAAAAAGCTAGTGGCAAACAAGAGAAAAAGATCTAATAGTCATCATGTTTTTATTGTTTCAGATGTTCTTTCTTTTTAAGTTTCAAAATATAAAAAGGTTTATAAGATTGTTCGAGTCTTTAATCAATATGACTTAAAGTTTATTTAATAGAAATATCATCACACTTAATCGTATTAGAACATTGAATATATATTTAAGGGTATGCTTAAAATATATGTTATGAATACATTTTGTAATTATCATAGAATGAACGATCATGATCCTGAATGATATATAATTACAAAGCATAAAATAAATAGATGATTGATAACAATATTTTTCATGTTAATGGTATTAATGATAAAGACAATCATTCAATTGCTTCTCTTAATAAAAATTTATAGATTTATACAAATCTCTTCCTACTCACAATTTGGATTTAATTGAGGATCATGAGGTGATAGTAATGAATATTTCAGTTTACATGAATTTGAAGATCATTTTCTATGTATGCTTAATTCTAGAAGTGTTTCTTCTTCTTCTATGTAATTGATTATTTTTTCAGATAATGAAAATCTTAAAATAATAAGTGTGGACCATTGTATGTTAGAGGTTATGTGAATGGTCAATCATGTAAGGGTACACTCATTGATCTAACTTGCCCATATAATGTATGGATAAAAATATTTTTTGTTTAATCATCATTTTCACTAAAAAAAACATATGGATATTTAGGAGTTTCTTTTAAAATAACTAATGGTATTTTAATTGAGACTATGGGATGCATCGTGTTCCCTTTAGAGATGGGTCTAAAGGAGGTTCTAGTTTTATGTTGTATTGTTTGTTATTCAAATATATTTCAAACTTCACTTAGGCATCCATGGATACAAAAATATCAAGCAATATCGTCTATGTTGCATCGATTTACTAAATATGCTCATATCTAGATAAACTAGTTACAATTGTTATAGATACTTATGTGTCTTTATCTAAATTAGACATTTCACTTTGGATACATTTATAATAAACACCTAAGAAACCTTTGATTTTTTATGTCTCATAAAGACAAACAATGGAGTGAAAATAAAGAAAAATAAAAAAATTATAAGTCCATAAGAATTTGCAAGGATCAAAAGTACAATAATTTATATGTTGAGCATACTATAGACAAGATCAATATACAATGCCAAAAGAACCACAAAAAAACATCCTATAATCTATAAGAATAAGGATTTGGATATTTGAATGCTTAAAAGTGATCCATATGAGAAAAAAATTATATATGCACTAAGGAAACATGAAATAAATAAATAAGTATGAATGAAAGTTATAAATTTGATTCATCTTCAAAGGGTCCTCAAATGACATGAATAATCTATTTTTTATACCTCATGACATGGGTTTGAAAAAAGGATAGTCTCTTGAATGTAGGAAAATTTAATAGCTACTATGAGACATCAAAATGTAGGTTTTGGTAAGATAGAGAAGATAAAAATTGGGTATTTTCTCTGCATGGTAAAATTTCCAATTATAGCAAGCAACTAAAGTGAGATTGACACAATGATTTAGAATCGCTAAGAGAAAAAATAAAAATGTTACTTTGTTAGAAGCAATGATTAGTCACATTTCTTGATAACATCTTGTTAACTTCTAGTTCTTAATCTTTTTGTGGGAGAGAAAATATCAAAATTGTATTATATGGAATGTGACATTAAAATGCAGGTTTTGGTAAGAAAGAGAATATCCAAAACTAATTCATTTCACTCTATGGTGAAATTATCCATTGCAACTGGTAATGGAAATGAAATTTTCATAGTGTTTTCAAAATTGTCAAGCTAGAAATAAAAATGTTACTATATCAGAAATGGCAATTTAGTCACATTTCTCTGTGATATCCCATGATATTCTAGTTCCGAATTTTCCTCTTCTTAGTGCATTTTCTTGATCCCTTTCATTCTTTGATACATTTTTAACATAGACAATAAAATAATTTATTTATGTGGGTGTTTAAATAATTAAATAAAGGAACTTAAATTTTTGGAGTTTACATTACATCATATAGTGTCTATGTTAAATAAATAGGTATTAGTCCAATGATTAGTCATAAATAATGTTCATTGGGGGAAATTTCCATATGGAAGTTGAATAAAGTAGTTGTTGGGTGGATGGTGCATGAGCAAAGTTGATTAGATTTATCAGCCATTCTATGATCAATGAGAGAAAATTGATGAAATAATATTATTTATTTTATATCTACAACAATGGTATAACAATGGTGTAATAATGTGTGTTTTCTCTACTAATTTCAATATGGTATAAAAGTAGTTACTATTCATACAAAAGATGAAAGGAGGACACCACTATTAATAATGATTCAAGAAACTACTACCAATTATTCACAAAGATCGCATAAATTTCTTATTCATTTTGGAGATTAATATCTCATGACGCTCAAGTTTCCTTTGATATTTTTGTAAGAGACAAGATACATAGATCTCTAGTTAAATTATTCTACACCTAATACATTTGTGAAGAGGAATTACTTGAGTAAACATGTGACAAAGATAATTCAAGTAATTTGTATCAATTCAAATTAACTTGGGTAGAGTTTTTAGACTACCCAATCAAATAGAGGGTGCTCAAAATTGCTTGAATGAATCTACACTTGGCATGAAAAATACTTCTAGGAATTTCTTGTGATTAATTACTATTAATAATAAGAATTGATCCCTAATAAGATATATATAAATCATTTTTCTCTTAAGTTGCAACACCTTTGATCCATAATAAAAACACATCATTGCAAAAATAGAAGTGATTGATTGATCTTACAAGATAGTGGCAATGAGTAGTTCTTCCTACCATGATTTTTTGTTTGACATTAATAATTGTTATTGTGTTTATATACATGAAAAGTGAACATAAAAGAGTAACTTAAACTAATTTAAACTAATCAATTTGTCATCAAACAAAAGACTAAAGATAAGGCCTAAGGAGACAAAACACACAGAAAAGTATGCACTTAGACCTTAGCTATGTCTCCTTATTGCACCAAAATGAGGTGAATATGATAAAAAGAGTTGATCTAAAGAATTTTCTTTGATATGTTAAGTACTCAAAATAATAAAATAAAATTACATTCAAACAATTGATGATAATGGTAAGGAGGACTCTCGATTTATAAAATTGGAGCCCATGATATGGAGGGTGAGGATTGAAAATAAAGATCAAGGTCCAATATTGAATGAGACACCTTGAAGGATGGGGAGATTAAAAATGGTACATATTGATTGGTGAGTATGTAGGCTTCCAAGATTCATGGAGGATCTATGGTGGAGATGGACTTTGGATTAAGGTGAATGGTGAGGATCTTGAGTTACTTTGGGAGTACCTCCAAAATTGGACTTTTGGAGTCTTCTCATGCCTGAAGTAAACTAGGTGAATTAAAATTTTGCATGTCACATCTCTCAAGTGCATGAGAGGAATTAAAAATTATGGTTATGAAAGAATATAATATTTATCCCATGCCCTAATTTATGACATGTATACATAATTCCAAGTGGATCCTCATGGGGAAATGACCAAATAAGGCTCAACTGATCATTAATTAGGTATGTGAAAATAACTAGGAGTAGGTTTACGTGATTAAATAGATGAAAAATAAAAAAGTGCACAAAATATTAAACCAAATAAATATGAGATTTTATTTAATTTTTGAATGGGATGTGAAATGGTCTAGGAAAATAATGTTAGATATTTATTACCTGAAGTTAAACCATAGAAGAAGGGGAAATTAATCAATTTTAAATGAGGATTAAATAGATGAAAAATAAAAAAGTGCACAAAATATTAAACCAAATAAATATTATATTTTATTTAATTTTTGAATGGGATGTGAAATGGTCTAGGAAAATGATGTTAGATATTTATTACCTGAAGTTAAACCATAGAAGAAGGGGAAATTAATCAATTTTAGATGAGGAATGAAGTTGAAAGAATAAGGTAATTATTATTTAAATAATTAAAATATTATTTACTAATGATAGAGTGAAAATTGGATAATTGATCAATTATAGAGAAAATAATTAGAGTTGAAGATGGGACAATTTGAAGTGTCTATATTTTTCGCTCTTTGAAATGACATTAAATATAATTCTATTTCAAAGAAAAAAAAATATAGAAAATATATGGATGAAGGGGAGTCTAGGATGCCCTGGTTGATTAGAAAATAGAAGATTAAAAATTAAGGGAGAAGGAAAAAGAATGACAGAGGAAAGAAAAATGGAGGAAAATGGAGGAAAAAAGAGGAATGGGAGCCAAAACAATGAAGGGGAGGTGAATAAATATGATTAGAAGGAATTTTTTTTTAACCCTAGCTAATATTAAAATTGAGTGAGGAGAAGTGAAGTAGGTGAGAGAAAATAGAGCATGTACCAAACCATGAGAATTGTGTAGAGTAGGTGAGGTGATATAGGTTTTCAACAAACAATGGGGCATTGGTAAGTATATTTTTATTTATTTAATACACTTTTGGGCCATAAATAGGATTAGGAATGTGTTCAATTAGTGCAACTATTGAATTGTGAAAAATGAGATTTGACACATGCAAGAGTGAATGAGGTACATATCCATCATAACATAAAGTGTATGTGAAGTATTTTAGTGTATACTCTAAATTGAAGTGCATGCACCTAAATTGAATCCTTTATGGTTATAGGTGAAGCATATGTGCTAAATGTTGCATACATTGGCAATCAATGTATTATATAAAGTAGTGCATGTGTGAATGGATAATGCATTTACAAAGAAACATATGTGTTGCATAGCATAGTGGTTTCATAAAATTGGATGGTAGCATGTCAATGTTAATGATCAATGAGAATAACTAGGCCACATGGTTAGGATAGGTTTATGATACTAGGATAACATAGACTAGTGGATGGTTTGAAATAATGTGTAAGAGTGGTTGAAGCTACTAGCAAGTCAGGAGAGGATATATACCATTCTTAGTATAATGGAGGGGTTTATAGATGAGGACAAAGTTGTTAAGGGTTATTTCAGTCACACACAATGTGCTAGGCAATAAGAGTTTATTGCCTCTCTCGAAAAGTAGTGAGAACTACTCCAATGTTCCTTTCTGTCAGGTCATGACTACATGGGTAGCACAGTTGTGAGATCAATGTGGTTTCATGAGGGGATCTAGAATCTAGATAATTAGAAAATTATATGCAATCATAAAAGATAATCTTAACCATTCAAAATAGTAGATTGCATCCCAAAGTATAGCAAATTTATTCAATACAATGTATAAACCATTTATAAAATAAAGCGAAAAAGGAAGTATGGTAATAAGAAATAATATAAACCTGTCCTAACTGAACAAAAACAATAAACATTTCATCAATCACTTATGTGCATTTAAATGAGATCTTCCAAAACAATTATTAATGTAAATGGAATCACATACATTTACCATTAACAATAGTACAATCTTTAGATGAAATAAAATCATTCACAAGATTTTAAGATTTCGTACAAAAAAAATATTGTCAAACACGCGCATATTTGGGAAGAAACCTTACTTAATTTCACAATTTATGAACAATATCTCATCAATTTGACAATTGTAATTAAAATAAAATGCTCATACAATCACCATTGAACCAGATTCAAATGCATGCAACCTAGGCACTATCCTTAGATGAATAGAAACAAACTTTTCTCAAAGATCAACAAGTGAATTCCACACTTAGATTGTATTGTTTTATTGCAAAAATTACATAAAAATTGGGATCCTTTGCACTGACCCAAAATTTAATATATATAGAAAATATTTTTCCCATAATTGTGGATCTAAATAAAAAGAAATTGGAACCAACTCTAGCACTTGAGTTTTTTATTGAAATTAAACTGGAAATGTAATAAAAATAAAGTTGGGAACCACCTAATTATAGTTTAATCTTTTTCTAAAGTTAAGGAAAGCTTCAAAAAGCAATTAAATAAAATTGAAGTGAAACTAAAATCCAATGAGCAGCTCCAAAATTCCCACACCCTTGTATTTAGGTGTATGATCTATGTATCATCATTTGTACCATCACGCCAAACTCTAACATCCTCAATCTGGGGGTTCATCTAGGGAAACACGTCATCCTCAATCTGGGGCATTTTAAAAAATATTAGGTTAGAATCAGCAATGGCATCCACCTTGTTTGTAGTTACTTTGTAAAGCTCTTGGTCCATATTGACACCACTTCATTCATTTTCTCCATGGATGGCCTTGGTGGAGTTGAATTTTGATCTTTTGATCGAAGGTGGTCTTCTCCATTTGTTGTTGTACCTTGGTGAAAGATTCCAACTCCTCTTGAAGAGATTGGAGTTTCACCTTTTTGTTGACCATTCTATCAATTCCTTCTTGAGTAACTTGTCCCTACATCAAATCCTACAATTCCTCGATCATCTTTTTAGGTTCTCTCACTAACATAGGTTTGTATTAGAATGTACACCCTAGGTCCTTTATTGCTTTGTGAATGTCATTCATAGCCTTTCCTACCTAATTCCTGCCATTGTTTAACTTATTCTTACATTTATTCAAAATCTTTGCCCAAAATTTTGCTTCTCTTACCCAAATAGGAATTAATTCCTATTCTCCATCTTGAAATACCACAACTTTAAGTAGTTATTCCTCTTTAGTCTCATTCATTTTCTAGAGGATTGGGATATACTCCTCCCATACCAACAATTCCTTGTCAATGCTTAAAGAAATTTATTGAACATGACTATCTTCATCACTGATTGCATGGTATGTTTTGGCCAATTTCTTCAAAACTATTTCTGCCAACTCTAAAAAGTTTTCTTTCCATTGCTGCACAATAAGAATCCATCCATCAGGGTCAGAGGGTCTAACTTCACCTTTTAAGGTAGCTTGGAGAGCAAACTCGGGATCCTTATCATCGACAGGGCAGATGAGATTACTAATGCATACAGTCAGCTATTTAACTTGAGCTTTTAACTCCTCTTTTGTGTTTTCACCTTTCTGCATTCTATTCAAAATGGTAGAAATTGACATTTGTAAAGATTGTTGCTCACCATCTCTTTTTGGGCACCCAAATCCACTTGGAAGATTTGGTAATCATCGACCATCATCTCGAACTCCATTTTGTCCACCAATGGGACTGATAGATCTGAGCTATCCAATTACCTTGCTCATCCATTGGAATAGTAGAAATGCTTTGATCCTTCTTCCTTCTTCTTCCAAGGGACTAGAAGTCCTTTGATAGCACAATCAAGCTTAGCTCAGGAGTTTCTACATATGTCCTCTGCCTTTTCTTAATGGTCTGATTTAACCACATTGGTATTGTTGTAGATGTCTCCCTTAGAGGGGTGGAAACTATTCTTGTGTCATGAGAAGTATCAATGTTTACCTCTGGTTCCTTTTGAACAGATTCTTGATCAGTTTTCCTCTCTTCTTCACGAGTTCTCTCTTGGTATACTTTAGTTTGGGGTAGTTCCTCAACAAATTTTTCTTCCATTCGAGGTAGCTCCTCAACAATTTTTTTCTTCTTGGTTGGCCTCTTGCTCAACCTCTTATTATTTTAACACCTCTTCTTGAGCAATATGCTCATTTGTATGAGGTCCTTTATTCACTTCTTCTTACAATTCTTCCTCAATATTTATATTAAGTGGAACATTTTTAAACACATCACCAATTTCCTTTTGCACTTCCTCTTCCCTGGGAAGCTCCTTCTCCATTTCCCCTTATTCAACATCTTGAGCAGGAACACCTTCTCCAAGAGGTAGTTCACCTATCAGGAGGGAAGAAGTTAGTGGTGGAGGTTGAGATGGTTGAATAAGTGTTTTGTCCTTTGGAAGTGAGGGAGGGGGAATTGGCAGTGGTGACTCATGAGGAGGAGTAGAGGAATATGCTTCTACAACTTCTTGTTGAGCCACTATTTCTTTGGTTAATTCCCTCATTCACCTTCTACAATATAACCTTTACCTTTCTCTGGTTCTTCTTCTTCTTCTGAAGAAATGTTGATTGGCCCCTTTCCTTTTCTTTTCTTCCTTGCTTCTTTATCTTGGTCACCCTTGTCTTTCTTCTAGGCTATAGGGGCACTAGAGGAAGGTTTCTCATATCTTTTCTTTACAATTGTTATAGATGAAGTCTCTCCTTTCTTCTTCTCAATTTCTTTTGTATTCTCTAGAAATTTAGACATGGAGAAAGGAATATTCAACTAATGGAGAGAATGCAACTTGACCTCTTGAGTTCTAGCCTTTATGTTATCATTTTCTTTAACTAAACAATCCACATTGAAAATTGGAATATCAGAGATCTTCTGGGATGCAAAGGAAAGATCTAAAACCTTTCCATATTCTACTTGTTCTTTGGGAATCCGAAGCTTTAGACATTGTCTCATCAAAATATTGTCAATCGACAATAGTATTTCATTCTCACTTAAAATTCTTCTTCATAATTGACCCAATGATAGATTCAAGCTTGGGAAAATGGATGAAACATGCACCCATCACTTTACTGATCCTCCCAATGTAGTCAAATATTTCTCGAGCATCATTGTACAAGTCAAAACTATATCTTTCCATCTCAACTTCTACATTCTTGGAATTTTATGTGTTTGCACAAGAATACACTCCTATCTGAATCAAAAAACCATATCCATGCTTATGTTTTCCTACAATCAACTATTGCACTTCAATAATCTATCTACAAACCTCCAACAAAAGTAGCTTATTTGATGGATACCTAGGAAGATTGTATGGCATTTTGTGAAAACCTACCACTGTGATGGAGGTAAATGTTTTATACTGGATAAACAAGTATCCAATTTCTTCAATCACTGTCATGGCTTCATTGGAGATCCTCCTGGAAAAGTCTCCCTCCAAGCCTCAAATTATCATATAAATGAAATTATCATTAACAATGCCAAAATGGCAGAAACTTGCCTCTAATTCCAACTGGGGATAATGTTGGTAAATGGTTACCTCCCCAATCTCAAAAGAGCCCACCCTCATGAGTCTTAGGAATGAGGCTTGTGAAAGTAGTAGATATACAAGGTGTGAGGTTATAAAAAAACTTGGTGGTTGAAAGCACATTGCACATATGCTCATGGATGGTGTCACTGATAAGCTGAGCCCAATCAATTTTCTTCTTGTGGGAAGAATTGATGATTTTGATAAATCTCACCATCCAAGGATATAAATCCTTTGCATTCGGTTTCCCAAACACCCGACTCAATAATACAATTAGGTCCTTGACATCTTCTTTATATTCAATCATGTATTGTATCTTTACCAAGTTGGCAGCCACTTTTCTAGGTTTCTCTAATAAGTGATCATTTATGTAACTCAAATTATCTGTTGAAGAGTCATCAAAGTATTGATTTCTTTCTGAAAATCTACTGCTTCATATTCAGTGTGGGAAGGAATTCTGAAAACCCTCTTGATCATTTTAGGAGTCAAATCCAATACAATCTCTCCATTGGACCTCTTGACCTTATGACTCTTGTGATTGTAATGTTGGGCACATGTCAATACTAGTTTTAGAGATTGAACTGTAATGGGGAAAGCATTAGCTTCCACCAATCCTGATTTGAAAGGAGCTCTAGCCATTGGAATCCTAACACCATCGTTATTGACCCTTCACTTAAACTCATCTAGGTTGACATATCCAAGGTTAGTGTCTCCAATCCATTATATGGGGAAAACATCTTAGAAGGTGGATGATAACCTTTGTATTGGTAGTTCATCTCTTTTGGATCCTTAGGTGGCATCCTTTATGCAAGCACAAGTATGACATATTACCATTTACATATTCAAGGAAAGAAACCTTGCAAAACAAACCAGGTTAGAATCATAAACCATGCATTTCAAAATTATAGTCCATCACAAAGTAATTTATAAGGTTTCAAGGATCGGCCTTCAGGCTTACCTCGTACCTTATATTATTAAGATGTGCATTTTAAAGTTCAATTCTCTTTGTATGATTCTTCAAGGATCAAGGATTAGAGTGCCCTCTTACCATTTACCTTTATAAATTCCCTTAAGTTGTAATTGTGTTCCATTCGGAGGTCGGGGATCAAAAATACCCTTTACCTCTTACTGATACAATGAATTCTCTTTGTTAAGGTTTTATATCATCGTGCATCGAAGATCGAAGATCTCCTTTACCCTTTGCTTGCAAATGAGAATTCTTTAAAGACATATGTTATGATTCTTCGAGTATTGGGGATCAGGGATCCCCTTTACCCCTTTCGTTGTTGACCTTGACATTGTTTAAATGGTTTCCCCAACTCGTGAAGTCCAAAAGGATTTCGGGAGTCAAGGTTTGGAGTTTCATCTTTTTAGCCTACCATTTGGTCTAGCATTGGTTAAAGCGAAACCCCGACTTGCAAGGTCTGATTTGCGTTTTTATTCAGTTATCCCAATACTTTAAAAAAAAGGTGTACTAAAGGCATTGTTGTGCCTTCGCACTTATTTCCCTTTTTCTTTTTGGTAAAATGGGGACCCCCTACTTTGTATTTTCTTTTTTTTGTTTCCCTTGTGTTTTTTCTTTTCCTTCTTTTTCTCTTTCCTCTTTTGTTGTTCTTTATTTTTTGTTTTCTTCAGGGTTGATATTTTAGGATTCCAAGGAAGGGTATACCTTCCTTGTCAGGTTTGACCTCCGACCTCTCCCTCTCATTTGTGGTATTTTTTTGCCTTGGTAATGTATAGTGACATCATCGTCGGGCTTGCATCTTCCCGCGTGCCTCAACCTGCGACGTATGGTGATGACACCTCATTTGGTGTGCACGTCACATCACATCTTATCACACTATTTCCTAGCCATTTTGAATTTAATGCCATATTATTTAGAATTTAATGTATGTTTCCAACCTTAATACTACGTCACTCTAACTAAATGTTATTCCCCTACATTAAATGCTCCATCAATATGGTGACATATAGGTGTTAATATTTTATCATTTCACAAGTATCTATTCAATAAAATTGCATTCAGTCAAGTTGTGCAACTCTCTTGCATTTGGGAATTTGTCATTGCAATCACTGATTAGTTTGTGCTTTGGCATTGAGGTATAAAATTTTGTGGTGTCGCTCGCTTGCCAGTGTTTTCTCATGTTCGTTCGCTAGGTTCATTATACATTTGTATTTTCTTTGTCACTAGTGTGTGTTCTTCTCCTCATCCCATGCTTTCTTAGGTCGGTGAATCCTTACTTTGATTCTCTTAATTTCCTTAATTGGTTTACATGCCTAGGAAGAATGGCTTTTGGGGAGTGTTTGTTTGTTTTCTTTTTCTTTTTTTTTGTTTCTTCGTCTTGGGTGAGTGCAGGATCATATGGGGCCAAACAGTGGCAATGCAACAAAAAAATGTGACATGAGGAAGTGAAAAGCATGGAAATCACATTTGAATTTTTGGTTGGTTTGGTAAAAAGTATATTTTTCTAAGGTAAAACCGAAGCAAAATAGATATTTGTGTAACGCCCCGTTGCGCAAACCCCAAAGGACAACTATTACGCACAATTTTTTTTTTTAAAACATAAAGAGATGTACACTAAGTTTCTAATGCATATAATAAAACCTCATGACTACAAGTTAAATGCCTAAGTCCTTTGGGGTAAATGAGCTAGCATTACACATACTAACCCATAACGAGATGATACAACATGAAATTGTGAAAAGAGTTAATATAAACCATTCAACCATCATAACACTTATCATTAAAACATCCACAAGAGATAAACCAATATAACAACATTAAATCATCTAATAACCATGCACATATATATTATAATCATGATATACAATAAACATATTTCTGTAGATACAACATGTTCATATGGCGATAACCACTATCACTGATCAAGAAGGAAATTCAAAGCATAATTATACATCACATTTGCCTCTAGTACATCACATTGAATAATTACATGAGTTTACATTATAAAATTTCCCAACACATGTGGGAGTGGTACATCAATACAATAGTATGACTAAAATACAAAATATACATTTGGCAACAAATAGTACTCTGGATCACACTGCATTTGAGAAACACTGCATTGTATTGCACGACTGTTGACATGGGACCCAACAGGGTGTGTAGCATGTTCCACCCAACCACCCCCGTGCTAGGAGTAAAAAAGAAAGGATCCTTGATCAAGTTCATCCAAACAGAAAACAACAAGACTAACACCAAATAAGAGTGACATGAAAACACAAAGGAAATCACAACAACAAGTGATCACTTCCAGAGGCCTACAAAGATAGCAAATCAAGGGAATTCTAGGGGAGAGTGTCATCACACGGTCCTAACATGGGTTATCCTGGTTGCCTCTCTCTAGGCATCAACCCCCATCTATGGTTATGCTGGCTGCTTCTCTAGGCGTCGGCCCCATAGGGTGACTCATGCGGAACCGTTAACCCCTCATGGAGATGAGGTAACGACCTTGCCAACCATGAATTTTCCAACCATGACCTTCTCAGCCCACCCTTAGTCTGCGAAATCCCTAACAAGTGGATGAGGCATCCTTACTTATCTTGTTAATGTTATTTATACCCAATCCCCTTAATTCATTTAATTAAGTTATCACTTATTACACTAACTCTTATGTGGGTTATCCTGGCCGCCCCTTTGTGCGTCGACGCCCATGAAGAGCCACTCTCCCTAGAAACCCAAACCACAAAACCAAAGCTCCAAGGGTTGTACCAACACAAAGAAATACTGAATCTCAAAACTGAATCACATGCGAGGCACAATCATCTCGCCAACATCCATATACATAGATACCCATGAAAATAGGTACAACCCAAGCACAATTTCAGAATCACAAATACAATCAAAGTATAGTCAAGTACCAAATCAAACAACATCTCAACAAACATCAATTTTACTCTTGCCTTTGGAAGCCTAAAATGCAAAGTAACCAAAAAATCCTATAGAGGATAGAACAACCTTGAGGGTTCCCACATGTCCATAAACTGACTCAGGCAAACAGCAAGTGACCCAAGGGAAATTAAAGAATAAAACCAATTCCACAACCACAAGATACAAACGTAAACAAGAATTTCTTTTAACTCAACAATCACATTTTACACAAATCTATAACATCACTCTAACTCCATTTTTAAAATAAACTTGCTTGAGGAAAAATTTAATATAAAAACAATTTCTCCAAATTCTAAAATTACAATCTAATAGTTTGCAACTAAAAACCTCATAATATATTCCATGAAATGTAAGCATCTAGTTTATCCAATTTTCATATATATATATATATATATATATATTATTAAAAAAAATCCATCAACATATTCCATTAAATGCACTAGCTTTTTAAAACAGTCAATAACAACATATAAATAGACATTACAATTAACATCATAAGATATTTTCACCAAGTATACATACATGCATATATATATGTACATTTATATATACATATATACATACATATTAGTTATGCACATATATATAAATATTATTTATAATATACAAATAACATAATTAATTGCTTAAGCACACAAATATTTATACATATTATATATATATATATATACATATATATTTATATATATATATTATATTATATATATATAATAATTTATTAATAAAATTTAAATTAAATAAATGAAATTTATAAAATAAAATTTAAGTTAAATAAAATTAAAATTTATAAAAACAAATTTAAAACATATGTTAGAGGGGAGGCTGCGAACCTCCCCATATGGGGAGGTCGCGACCCCTACCAGGGCTGCTGTTGCGCAACCTCTCCCACAACACACACGCACGTAGGGAGAGGGGGCAGGGGTTTGGGGTACGGCGACGTCGTCCCTCCCCCAACCCAGTATATATTTATTTAACTCAATTATGAATAATTTTTGTAGTGAAAGACCAGAGAAGGATAATACTTTTTGTAGACCAATTTTCTTCACCCAAAAATCTTCAAGTTACTTCCCCACTTCTCATCTTTTTAATTAATTAAAAAAAAATCTCTTTTCTTTTCGAAAACAAAAATCCATTAAAGAAGCAAGTTTCCACTGCTTTTCTAATTTTCGAAAATAAACTAAACATGCATTCGTCCTTTTTCTTCTTTTCCTATTTTTTTTTTTTAATTTTAATGAAATCTTTCGCTTTTTTTATTTGATTTTAAAGCTCATAATTATCACACAAAATTAATTAAAAATCACTTTATTTAATATTTATCCACAACTTAATAAAAATCATTAAATTAGTTTATTTCATTTTACAAATAACAATTTATAATTATTACAATATTATCTACTTTATTTATTTATTCTAATTAAATAAACAACATTTAATTTAACAACCTTCTAAAATATAATATTTTAAATTTAACAATTAACTTAACCACATTTACCTACTATTTAATTATATCAATTAAACAACATTGATAATCTACCAAGGAATATCAAACATAATCATTAATCGACACATAAAACAAAGATTAAAATAAATGAATAACACAATACCATGCAAAACAAAGACGAGGTCGTGGACAACGACATCGTTAAACAACACGAGGGGGATGAAAAACTTGGGATGGGGACACTTCCTTATCAACTCCTTTTTAACAACTTCATACCCGTTGGGTTTATGGGACATGCTCAATGTAGTACCCCTCTGTTTTGCTTATGTTTTCCTGATAGTGTGTTTTTACTTTGATAGATCTTGATACTTTGTTTTTGTTATATTTGATCGTTGACAGTGGAGTGATGATGGATTTATTTTATGATGTGATGATACACAATTTGGATGGTGATTATTTGTGACATCCATTATGTTAGCATAGATGTTTATTTGAGATGATATTGCTATATATGCTCATTGTAGTTTAATTGATAATTTATTTCATTAGTTTGTTGTGACATTGTATTGGTGAAGAGAACGGTATTGCATCACTCGCTTGCGAGTGCCCTATGATTTCTGGGATATTCTCTTCACAATGTGTTTGACTTATGATGTATATACATGTACGACGTTTGTTTGATTGTAGGATTGCAAGTACATGACATCGACTCCACCTAGTTTCACAGGTCTAAGCATGTCTAGGCTCAATGGTATTGTTGATTGGGAGGTAGTAACGAGTTTTTTCCTAGTCTAGCCACAAACCTAGTCATAGTGTGTTGTCAATTTATGTTCGGTATGTTTGGTTGTCACGTTTACATTTGCCTTGTCAATTGTTATTTATTTATGCAAGGTTTATTTTATGAAATTAATGTTAGATTAATGTTCTTAATGATTCAATGCTTATTTAATTAATTTTAAATAATGTTGTTAAAATCTTTTTAGTTTATTTAATTAATTAAATTAATTTATTTGGTAAAATAATTTATCCTTATGATTAAATTTATTTTATTAAGTAAATAAATTAATTGATTAAATTTACTTATTAAGTGAAAAGATTAAATATAGTTTAGATGCTATTACATGAATTGGAATTTTAAATTTGCATAAAGTAAATGATATTAATTTTTGAATTTTTTAAATTAATTAAATAGCATAAATTCTTTATAATTATCAAAAGAAAATATCTTAAAGTTAGTTAAAAGATATTTTAGAATAGCCATGTGTGTGAGTTAAAATGGAATGCAAAACTCTTGTTGAAAAATTATTCTCGGAGAGAATATTGGCCATAACTGTGAAAGGCAAGAAGTCACTTCACAGAAAGAGGAAGAAAGAGGAAATTGGATGGAAAATTGTTTTTGGGGTTTTTGGTTAAAAAATTGGAAGAGGTTCTTAGGAATATTTTTGGCTCAGTATTTTGTATCTTTCTAGAAGTGGAGATTTTGGAAAGGGCTTTGGAAATTGAGAGAAGCTTTGCTCCAACCTTCAATTCTTCAAGCTTCAATAAAATAGGCTTCTTTGTTATTTATTTATTTATTTATTTGTTTTGTTGCCGGTATTGGCATGGTGTGTTGGTTTAAAGGTGGCATTGTTGTTCTTGCTACCAAGGTTCAAACCCCGTTGGGGTGGTATTGTTGAATGGTTGTATTCCGGTTCATAGCTCCGGTCAAAAGCGTTTACCCCTTGAATAATAAAGATATTTATTTGTTTTGTTGATTTGAAAAGATTGTCTGTATAAAATTTAATCTAGTAGAAGCTTTGCAAAATTTGTTAAATTGAGAGATTGCCTATAGAAAAGATTTGATTAAAACTTCTATAGAAAAATATATTGAAAGCTTCTCTGTAGAAAAAAATGTTGATAGCCTTTGTGTGTAAATTACTGTGAAGATTTTATGCTTCTGTAGAAAACTTTACAGTAAAATCAGAGAGCCTCATAAAAAATTATTATTAAACAATAAAAAATTTCCAAAATAAAACAAAAGAAAACCTTTGTGGATTTGCAAATAAAATCCTCTAGTTAAACTGAGAAATTGAAACCTCATGAATTTTTTTGTAGAAAATTATCATTTTGTTTTGTTTTCCCCAATTTATTTTATTTGTCTGGAAAAATGAAAATCTTTGGTAAATCTTTCTCTGTAGAAAAGAATTGGGAAAATTTACCCAACTGTAGTATTCATTGATAAATTTATATATATTTATATATGTATATATATGTCTTAACATATATACATACATAAACAAATATATATACATAAATAAGTTCTGGGTTTATACTATAGAATTTCTTGAAAGAAATTTATATTAAAAAGAAGTCTATAAAGTCGTACGACAATTCCGTTTCTTTTTCATAAATCGCGAGTTACTTTGAATAAATTTTACAAGTATGAAAATTTTAGGGAAGGCGTTTGGGGGCTACCCCCATAGCCGCCCCCATAAGGGGTAACGGCTATGGAGGCAACTGATGCTACCTTCATAGGTAGCGCCCAAGCTGCCTACACAGCCGTGACCCAAGTGGGGGTACGACTGTGTGTAAATAGCCCCATTGTACCATAAACTTCATCTGCCCTTAAAATATTTTCAAATTGCGATTTTTATTTTATAATGTTTATTTTATTATATATATATTATATATATTTAATATATATTATATATATATTATATATATTGTTTATATATATGTATATTTGGATTATGTTCAGGAAATTGTTATTTAAATATATTTTTATATTTTGATATATGTTGGAAATTATATTTAATTTTAATATATTTAAAATTGTGTATATATTCAATATATACATTTTAAAAGTTTATTTTTAATAAAAGCATGCAAATGCATGGACTAGTTAATTTTAAAATAAAATGACTTAAGAGAGAGAGTTGATTTATATTTAAATAGATATTGTGTTATTAAAATGTTTAAATGCACAAGTAGAGTATTTTATAATGAAATGATTTTGTTGGAGAAATTGATGATTATTACTGTGTAATTGAGAAAATTGGAGTTAAACAATCAATTTTAAATTCCCTTATTATTGTAAATGGAAATTATATTTAATTGATTAATTTCATGCAATTTGTTATTGACTTAATTGGATTTAAGAAATCCTAATGTTAGGTTCTTATTTTGTCTGAAATGCTTTTAAGTTGTGTTTACTCTTATTGGGAAAAATGGGTTAAATGGGTTTATAAGTTTTCCATTTATCGTTTCTTTATGAGGGAGTTGTTTTTGTGATGGTTCAACATTTTGAGTTAACTTGGGTAGTGCACAGAGTTCTTTTTTAGTTGGGACACCTGGTTCTATGAACAGGTTGTGTCGTCTATTGTTATATAGTTGGTATTTGATGTTGGTATATGTGCACTTTGTCTACCCATAGCTAGTGGAATTAGTTTCCTTATGTTGATATTAGGGGAGTGGCTTTTGATGGGGGCCAAAACCTAGGAAGATTCGCTTCGATAACCCATGCAACAAAGTGATGACACTCCACCTATAATAACATTATCTTTGTGAATTTATTGTACTTAATCCTTCAGTTCTGGAAGTAATGTAACGATTATGTTAAGTTTGTACTTGTATAGTTTTGTCTATGGTTTTTCCTATGCCTAGGGATTGTAGGATATGTCTAGGTAACCTTTTTACTATCTCCTAGCATGGGGGGTGAGCCTACGAGTACCACTTGGTTGGGTGGAACGTGCACCTTACACCGTTGGGTCCCTAGTTCTTGTTCGTGACGATGGGTATTTCTTCTTTGGAGAGCTCGCATGTGAATATGCACTTTTTCTTATGTCTCATTTGTATCAGTTGGATACCTTGGTTATGTATCACTCCTCAATTGTATTCGAGGGGAATTCTTGTAACTTGTAAATGTTATACTTTTGTATGATCTACCTCATTTGGAAATGAGTATTGTAATTGTAATATCAAATGCAATGTAGAATGAATCATTATTGTATTTTATACCTTATGTGATGTAAATTAATGTTATTGAATGTATATTCTTAAATTTATGAAAGTTAATCACATGCTATGTTTAGTTACTTTTGTTATTTATGGGATTTGCATGTAGTGCATTGTTGCGTGTCTTAGGTAAGGTGGAGGAACATGCGAGTTAAGGCCAGTAGGAGGGAAGATGCGTGGCATATAATGTGGCACACCCTGCTCCAAGTAGAGAGTTGTTGTGAGGCCCTCCCTCGAAGGAAGGAGGTCTGTCTCGCAACGTAAAATGGAGGGGTACTACACTAAGACCTGCTACGTAGGTGGAGTCAGTGTCTAGTACCTGCAACCTACATGAAAACATCAAGTAACATATAAATCTCCAATACAAACACACCATGAAAGGAAGTCACGGCGTAGCAGGGCACTCATAGATGAGTGATGCTACTCCGTCCTTTCACCAAGACCCACTAGCATACACATCATAATCCATAAACAAGAATTAAACCATAACATCACCACATAATATTAATGAAAGCAATAACATATCCAGATAGTACAAACACCACATAATATATCATAAAACATCATAAGTAGTATCATGTGCATCAAACCAAGCTAAACTGTAAATCCACCCAAATCAAACCTGTGAAATAATCACCATCACAGTCTCAAGCACACAACTCAACATAAAAAGAGTATTTAGAAAGTAACAACAACACGAGGGGTATTACAATATGTTATTAATGGATATCCACTTTAAAAAAAATGAATATCCATTAATAATGGATATCCGATATGAAAAAAAGTCATATAAGCTCGAAATAGATATCCGATATTAATATCGAATATCCATTACTGGTTAAATTTTAGATAATATAATATAAATTTTTCATATTAATATTAATATATAAAATTATATATTAATATTAATATATAAAATTATATATTAATATTAATATATGATATATATTAATATACAATATATAATATATATTAATGTACAATATCTAATATATATTAATATACAATATATAATATAGATTAATATACAATATATAATATAAATTAATATATAATATATAATATATGTAATATATATAATATATCATATATTCATATATATAAATAATATATACAATATTAATATATATAATATATATTAATTTATATGTCATATTTTAAAAAATTAAAGTGCTCTCCAAAACGGATATCCATTTTGGAGAGCTACACATAGCTTTAAACAACAAGTATTTGTTTTGAAGAGCTGTGGATAGCTTTAAGCAATAGATATTTGCTTTGTAAAATCATATATTAATATATAAAAATATGTATTAATATTAATATATGATATATATATATTAATATATATAAATAATATATATTAATATATCTATATATATTAATAAATGTCATATTTTTAAAAGTTAAAGTGCTCTCCAAAATAGATATCCATTTTGGAGAGCTATGCATAGCTCTCAAAAATGGATATCGATTTTGAAAATGGATATTTGTTTTTTGCAGTATAAATAAAAGATTAAAGGTCGTGAACAATCATTTTAATAGTGACTGTTTGTGGCAGAGAAGCAAGGAACAGATATGAAATTAAACAGATATCTATTTTCAACACCATATTCACCTCCTCTTCCCAATTTCAACCTCTCTATGCGAATTCCCGTTGATTTTTCATCACACAGGTATGTTAAAATGCAACTGTTAATTATTTTGATTGTTTTATATGATTTTTTAACAAAATAATAGGTTTTTTTTGTTGAAATTTTAGGAATTATTTGAAAATAATGTTAATTTATAAATTTCTAATCTACAACAGGGTTAAAATGGAACAAGGTTTAGCAAACCCTCCTTCAATTCAAGAATTAATTGAAATAAATATAAATGAATTGAAATACATAGCTGAGAGGTACCATACCCATGAGCATTTTCTATTAGTGACCCTAAGTATAGAAGCCATAATCTCTCATGTTAGGGACATCACCATCAACATGTTGCATTTCAAAATTGGAGAGATCAAAAGAGGTTAGAATATGCAAATGGTTTGTCGTATGAGGACATCAAAAGATTAGAAATATCCAAATATGATTTAGCCCATGATTTTGTGGATCGAAGAAAAGGACAAAATGTTGGTTTATGCAAACCTAAATTTTCCATAAAATGGTGCACCCATCTAGGTATAGTTGCAAACTTTTGGAGCCATTGGTGGATGGTTTTTGATAAACAACCCAACAACAATATCGATGTCCCTCTATACTTTCTCCGCAAATTATATGCATAATTTATTTTAGGAAGACATGTAAACTATTTTGATTTCAAGAATTTTTAGGGAGTGGGTATGGGCATGCCCTGACATAGACTTGGGGAAATGTGTATTATGCAAGGTCCCTATGTTCCCCCTCCTAGTCTTCATAGTCGTCATAGTATGCTTAGCTTCCAGAGGGTGGCACTCCTCATGCTTCAGTTGATACTGGTGCAACATCATCATCAAGGCATACTTGTGTTCCTCATTAGTGCACTATATGTGGGCATACATGTTTTGGTCCTATGGGAGATATAGATGAGGCTCCCTTAGACTCATCTGAGTATGAGGTGCATGATACGCCACTTGGAGGAGATGAAGCACCAATGCATACTATAGGTGTAGGGGAGACATGTGAGGGAGAAACAGGTGCAATGCCCTCCCCTGATGTAGATAAGGAGCAACAACCTTAATCTTTTGTATATGTAAAACTTAAATATATTCATAGTGTATTTCATTTAAAATTATTATAACAAATAATACATGTTAGTAATGTATATTTAAGTGGGTTTGAATAGTTGATGAGAGAGGAGTAGATTAGAGATGTGCAACATGGTATTCTTTCGACCTTTGACTTTGGCCTAAACACATTGGTATAATTTTTCTACATGTAGAACTTTTTTATTGTACATGCATATCCTTTAAATCATGATTAATTAAATACATACTAACTTATATCTTGATCTTATTTTACTTTTGCAGTGTACTCCAAATGTGATTGATGCCACAAATTTTACCATGATGAGTTCCTCTCAATCGATTATCTCAGTTGCATCACCTATTCGGGTATATGGTTTTTTAATATATAGTAGATCTATATAAGTTTGTAGATATATATGTAGATATATGTTAGTTTATGTTTTTTTGTCATCAATTATGTATTAATTTTTCCATTTTCATTTTTCTTCTTGTAGAGTATGCCACCATCCATGTTCAGGATCTAGACCAAGAAAACATGGTAGGACCCCCAAAGATCCCAAGGACTTCATCATCAATGAAAGAAAAAACGTTTGGAGGCAATGGATAACTGAACTATACTTTGACCTATAGTTTACCTAGCATTGGAAGTGATTAGATTTGATTTTGAAAAGCTAAAAACAATGTATATAACCTTTATTTTAGCTTCACAATCGAGCCATCAGTTTAATTCCTTGGTTTGAATTGTTTTCATGCAAACATCCAGTCAATAGGTAGCCCAAAAAGGCCAATGCTTGAGATCCCAACAAAAGATTAGATTTTATCAGACACACAGCCACTTCCGACACATACATCATATATAGATTACTGAGATGAAATGCCACATTTTGGAACATTGTCTTGAGTTGGCATTACACAAATTTGCATATGATACACAATTACTTCACACCCCATATATAAAACTGATTATTCAGCACATTTTGTTCACCGCCCACATATTCCCATTTGAAACCTAAAAATTTGAAACGTAATCAATTTCTGATTACTGACATGATGGAAAACATGTTACATCCAACATTGACTTCTGCAATCTTGCACCCCTTAATAGCCTACAGAATCACACAAAACCACACAGCCACCATGTTACAGTATTGTTAAAATCTGGCTCTGCAACCACCAAATCGATCCTTTATCGTCAGTTTCATAGTCAACCATGGCAAAAACTGAAACGCATTTCCACATACAGAGATACAGAGAGAAAAAGAGTCTCAAGCAATGAATTGCAGAAAACAGACTGGTTGTAGCTCTTTATATTCATCACCACCAACCAGAGACACTGCACATCTTCAAATCAAAGTATTACATTGTATAATCTAGATCATTAGACATAATAATTACGAGAGGTTTTACAGTCAACTCATATCATTAACACCAGGAGCAGCACACCAGATTGTCATGGCATTCCATGAGACCACATTTATTTGAGGCATTTTGGAAAAAAAATCACTGCATTGTCTATGCTACCACATTTTTCATACATGTCTACCAAAGCATTTTTCATAAAGATATAGAGAGCAAAAAAAATAGAGTTCAAGTAATGAATTGTAGAAAATAGATTGTTGTAGTTTATATTCATATCACTGATTACATTGCATTGCATTTCTTTCAAACTCAAAGCATTACTTCACATTGCATAACTAATAACTAGATGCTAATAGATGAATTTTTTTCAATTATGATATAGTTTTTACAAATTCAACCCATATCTAATAACTAGGAGTAGTTGCCAATTGCATTTGCTTGTCATGGCATTCCATGAGACCACATTTCTTTGAGGCATTTTGGAAAACAATTCACTGCATTGTCTGTGCTACCAAAATTTTCATACATATCTACCAAAGCATTTTTCATAGAGATATAGAGAGAAAAATAAATAAAGAGTTCAAGTAATGAATTGTAGAAAATAGATTGTTGTAGTTTATATTCATATAACTGATTATATTGCACTGCACATCTTTCAAACTCAAAGCATTACTTCACATTGCATAACTAATAACTAGATTCTAATAGATGACAAAATTTCAATTACAATATATTTTTTACAAAGTCAATCCATATCTAATAACTAGGAGCAGTTGCCAATTGCATTTGCTTTTTATAGCATTCCATGAGACCACATTTATTTGAGGAAATTTGGAAAATAGTTAATTGCATTGTCTATGCTACCACATTTTTCATACATGTAGGTAAAAGCATTTTTATCAAACAACTCACTGCCTTCCTGCTATTGCTAAAAGCCTAAAATAGGTGCTTCCAAACAAACTATGGATGCTTGGAAAAAATCTATGAAAGCATATTAGTAAGCAATAGCATAGACAAGGAAGTGGACTATTTGCAAATATGCCTCAAAGAAATGTGGTCTCTCATGGTGATGGAATGCCATGACAATCCATAGCCATGAGACCAAATTTCCTTGACACATTGTTTCAAACAACCCAACGGCCCCTTGTTCATGAGCCATCACATTTCACAATATTCACCAAAAAGCATTTCATCAAACAACGCCTTTTCACACAAAAATCCCAAAATAGGTGCCTTCCTGCCAAGCCAAGCGGGATGCCTTTATCAAACAGTTTCATACCCTTTCTGATAGCCAAACCCTAAAATAGGTGCTTTCGAACAAGCTAGTAGACATTAACAACATAATATGAATGACTTGAGCTAAGACTACCAATGTTAGGGGTACCAACAAAGAGGAAGAGTAATAGAGTTTTCAAATATTTGATTACCTCCATATGTTGCATGTTGAACACTCAATTTGAGAATACACATGATTTTAAGCTCTCTTAAACAAATTTACATTTGACATTATTTTGTTTTTTGAACTCCTATAATAAAGTGGGTAGCTAATTTTTTTTCAAAAGAAGCTAAAATTAATGAAAAATGGTACGAGAAGCAATGCATAATATTTTTTGAGAAGAACTATTTGAAAAAATGCCTCAAAGAATTGTGGTCTCATAGACAAGGCAATAAAGATGAAAATAGCAGCTTATGATAGTCTTATGGCATTGATTCTTTTGATTGATTAAAAACTTCAAATAAATCCCATACAAATTAAATGAAATATATGTCATTATAGTGTTCATTCAAAAGTAATATAATCATCTTGATAAAAATCAATGTCACTCAGTGGTGCTAAACACTTTATACAAATCATATGAGTGATGCAATCATCAAACAAAACCATTACAACTCAATTCAACATTCATGCCATTAAAACCTTCAAGCTTAATAACATGTCACTAGATCCTTCATGTAAAAGGTATAAAATCATCATGAATAAGAATCACTATCTTTCAACCATGATACATAAACAAGAACATTATGTACACCATAGGGATTTGATGCAACCTTCAAACAAATAAGACATCACTCAACCATGATACATGAACAAACACTATATATGCACACCATATGAGTGTGATACAACCATTAAACAAACCAAATACAACTCCATGACATGCATGCTATTTGACCTTCCACATGAAATTTGTATTATCATAATACACAACAATGAATGTTGCTAACCGTAATGCATGAATAAGAAAGCTAGGCATACCATATGGGCTTGATGCACACTAGTCATGATGCACACTTTGAAAAAAATCAATAACACTCATATGATATGTCATATATGTCAGTCAACCTTGACCCACACCAAACTTGCTATATGAGTTTGATGCAATATTCAAATAAGAATATATAAAGATAATACAAATGTAATGCAATCTTTCAACATAACCCAACATACAACAAAATGATATATATCATCAATTCCTTCATGCAAATGTCATACAATCATGTAGAAGCATCAATGTCACTCAACCATAATGCTTGAACAAGCAAATTTCAAAAATAATCCATACATAATAATTTGTAACCATCAACTCAAATCCATACAAGTTAGTGACTTATATGTTATTAGAACTTTCACTCAAAAAGTCATAATCAACATGCATGAATAAACACACTAAGCACACCATAATGAACACTAGTTATGATGTATGCTTAACACAAAATCCAAAATCGGTAGGATTTTGTTATATATTACATTCAACCTAATGCAATTGTCGTACTCCATTTGAACAATCAAAGACAAGAGTCAATGTCATTCAATTATGATGCATAAACAAATGCATTAGACATGGTATAAAAGTTTGATGTATGATGGAAATATAATCTACACCATTTAACCCTAATACATAAGTGCACTTGAAACTCAATGGCATACATGCCATTGGACCAAATTGACTCATCATGAAACTCAATGGAATATATGCCATTAGATCAAACCAACATGCATGCAATGTAAAGATGCAAGGTGGTGTAACTTTTTTTCTATTCATCGTACAACCAAACCGATAGTTCCAACACGTCTAGATGGTGGGTTTATGCTAGGAAAGATCCTATTTCTCACCCAAACATGCTGAAATAGTACGAGCTCCATTATATCGACAAGTCTCTTAAGAGACCAAAGTGCAAAAAGACAACAAAATTTGATGACCTATTACTCAGAAAACATGGCAGTTACAAATTTTTTTTTTGAGGCTATGAGATCACCTAAGGCCACTCTACAATAATCTCTCTCAATTTTTGAGATCTCTAAGGCATTTACCCATGGTGTCAAGTTTTCAGTTGATGGAAAAAGTGTCAGATGCATGCAGTGTAAAGTTGCAAGGTGGTGTAACTTTCATTTTTTTTGTCGTGTGACCAAATCGACAATTCCAACACATTTGGATGGGTGGATTTATGCTAGGAAAGGTCATGTTTTACACCCAAACACTCTGAAATAGTATGAGCTACACTATACCGGCGAAGTCTCTTAAGAGACCAAAGTATAAGAAGGCAAAAAAATTTGACGAGATATTACTCAAAAACTGTGGCACTTACAAAAAAATTGTTTGAGGCCACAACATCAACTATGCCCCTCTACAATAACCTCTCTTAGTTTTTGATATCTCTAAGGTTTTTTCCCATGGTGTCAAGTTTCTAGTTGATGGAAAAAGTGTTAGATGCATTTAGTGTAAAGTTGCAAGGTGGTGTAACTTTCATTCTATTCATCGTGCGACCAAACTGATAGTTCCAACATGTTTGAGTGGGTGGGTTTACGCTAGGAAAGGTCCTATTTTTGACCCAAACATGTCAAAATAGTTTGAGCTATATTGTATTGGCAAAGTCTCTTAAGAGACCAAAGTGAAAAAAGGCAACAAACTTCGATAGGCTATTACTTAGAAATTGTGACACTTACAAACATTTTGTTTGAGGCTATAGGATAAAATAAGGCCCCTCTATAATAACCTCTCTTGATTTTTGATATCTCTAAGGTAATTTCCCATGGTGTCAAGTTTTCAATTGATGGAAAAAGCATCAAATGCGTGTTGTGTGAAGTTGCAAGGTGGTGTAACTTTCATTCTATTTGGCGTGTGATCAAATTGAAAATTCCAACACATCCAGATGGGTGGGTTTATGCTAGCCAAGGTCATATTTCACACACAAACACCCTGAAATAGTCTGAGCTACATTGTACTGTTGAAGTCTCTTAAGAGACCAAAGTGCAAAAAGGCTGCAATATTTGATGAGCTATTACTCAAAAATCATGGCACTTAAAAACATCATGTCTGAGGCTAGGGGATCACCTAGGGCCCCTCTACAATAACCTCTCTCGATTTTTGATATCTCTAGGGCATTTTCTCATGGTGTCAAGTTTTTAGTTGATGGAAAAAGCGTCAGATGCATGCAGTGTAAAGTTGCAAGGTGGTGTAACTTTCATTTTATTTGGTGTGTGATCAAACTAACAATTTCAACATGTCTATATGGGTGGGTTTATACTAGGCAAGGTCCTATTTCACACACAAACACCCTGAAATAGTCTGAGCTACATTGTATCATCGAAGTCTCTTAAGAGACCAAGGTGCAAAAAGGCTGCCAACTTTGACGAGCTATTACTCAAAAACCATGGCACTTTAAATTTTTTTATCTAAGGCTACGGGATCACCTAGGGCCCCTCTACAATAACGTCTCTCAATTTTTGATATCTCTAAGGCGTTTTCTCATGGTGTCAAGTTTTTAGTTGATGGAAAAAGTAATAGATGCATGCATTGTAAAGTTGCAAGTTGGTTTAACTTTCATTTTGTTCATTGTGCGACCAAATTAACAATTACAACACATCTAAATGGGTGGGTTTATGCTAGGAAAGGTCCTATTTCACACCCAAACACGCCAAAATAGTTTGAGCTACATTGTATTGACGAAGTCTCTTAAGAGCCCAAAGTGCAAAAAGGTAGCAAAATTTGACAAGCTATTACTCAGAAACCGTGGCACTTACAAACATTTCATTTGAGGCTACAAGACCACCTAGGTCTCCTCTAGAATAAATTCTCTCAATTTTTGATATCTCAAAGGTATTTTCTTGTGGTGTCAAGTTTTCAGTTGATGGGAAAAGTGTCAGATTCATGTAGTGTAAAGTTGCAAGGTGGTGTAACTTTTTTTCTATTCGTCGTGCAACCGAACAGACAATTCCAACACATCTGGATGGGTGGTTATATGCTAGGAAAGGTCTTTTTTCACACCTAAACACATCGAAACAATCTAAGATACATTGTATTGGTGAAGTATGTTAAGAGACCAACGTGCAAAAGGGAAGCAATCTTTGATGAGCTATAATTCAAAAACGGTGGCACTTAAAAACATTCCGTCAAAGGATAGGGGATCATGTAGGGCCCCTCTACAATAACCTCTCTCGGTTTTTGATATGTTTGAGGTGTTTTCCTATGGTGTCAAGTTTTTAGTTGATGGAAAAAATGTCAGATGTATGCAATGTAAAGTTGCAAGGTGGTGTAACTTTCATTCTATTCATCGTGCGACTAAACTAATAGTTCCAACACATGCAAATGGGTAGGTATATGCTAGGAATTAGTGAATAAGTGAAGCATGTACTCAAATACACATAATTCATGAAGCACATACACGAATACAAAGTATACACATGAAAGCATGTAAGTCGCATAGTATACATTGGAATACACAAAAGTCACAAAGTATACACGTAAGTTATAAAGTATACACTTGACTACACATAAGTTATAAGTGCAAGTCATGATCAACACCCATTCCTACAACATTCAAGATACAATTTACACAATACACATGATATCATCATTCAAGAATTACTATAAAAAATAGTATTTACTTAATCCTCATGTTGACAAAGTTAATGGAGATTTCCTTAAATTGAGTCTTGCTACTAATATATTTGTCCCTAATGATCTTAAACTCATAGAACTATTCAAAATAACTTCCACAAGTACCATATTCACATGGCATCCTAACCCCTCTAACTCTAAAATACCTCTGCACTCATTCTTCTCATTGTATAAATCCCTTGGAGTTAAAAATATTTTAAAAGTAGTTTGCAAAATTGAGATTTTTATTTCAAATGACGCGTCCTTGCATAAGCTGGAAAGAGGGGAGGGATTTTTCAGAGGACTATATAGAATTGTTCTTGCTTACCTCACATACCCATCCTTCAATATATTAGTAGATAAATGGCATGAAATAGTTAAAAAAATTTTAGGGTCATCTGCTTATGAAATCATAGAGACCATGAAAATTTCATATATTCTAACACTTAAAACATAATTGTAATTAGAACTTCCTTTATGCATTGGGAAAAAAATAACAACAGGATTTTAATATAGATATTTGATCGACACAATCCAAAGGTGAGATTATCACTAGAAACTGAATTTGTAGAGGTGCTTTCAAAGGGTATATCATTAGAACATCTAGACCTTGTTGTAGGGTTATGTGAGATTTTGAAGATGGGGTGCATTTTAGAATTTGATAGTGAAGCTGTATGACTTCCTTTAGCAAAAAAAAATGCAACTCTTTAAAGAGGAGGAGCATGTCCTGTTGCAAGGGCTTCCAAGATTTTGGATGCCTAGTAGGACATGCACTTGTTTTCTGTTACACTTATAACTAGTACTGATATGACTTGAGTATGCATGGGCATGGAAGTCCAATTGGGTTTTGCAAATTGTAAAATTTAGCTTTTGACGTAATATAATTAATATATCTCTTGCCATATTATTATAATATGCCAATCCTTATTCTCTTTCTTTGCTTTAAAAAAAAACTAGTTGTTAAATTAAAATTTGATTTGTCAATATGTAAAAAGGAATCAAACTACCAATTTCCATTTTCACACCAAAGTCCCCCTTCTTTGAAATAGAGCACAAGAACTTGAAATATTTTAATCTACAATAGACATTTTATTTGCATTTGATTGATTATAGACAAAATGAGTAAATAATTTTGATGTATTCCTCTCTCCAATTTTTTTCTTGAAAAGAGTAAATAACATCGAGATTGAATAATTAAAGCTAGTCTATATTGTTTTTAGACATTGAGTGATAAAAGAAAGAAGCTTTTACCACCCAATTACTCGTTTGGCTAATTTATCCCATAAATTTTGATTGCTTACAAGGACGATGTGTAAACCAATTTTTTTGATAGAGATGTATGAAAAACAAACCAATTAGTAAAACTATAAATAAGTTTGCAAGAGAACAAAAGAGCCACATGGACATAAAATGTCACATATATCGATTGTACAAAACATATGTTGAAAAATTCCACGTAGGCATACAAAAAATGACCCTAATACATAGTCATTTCCCACTAGGGTAAGGAAATAGATCATGTGTTGCCTTCATGGTCAAGTGGATGGAGTTTCTATTGATTCTTTTGTCTTTCGAATGTGCCCACTAGTCCTCCTCTCTTCACTCATCTAGAGATGTAACTGATACAATAAGAAGTATATATGTTAATATATAGAAATTGAATTGTGGAATGACATATAATAAAATAATCATAAACTAATCATCACTCTCTTCCACAACAATAGTATGTTGATGATCTAGAGTGACAAACACTTGTAGCAACCATCAAGATAGCAATTAAACTACATAAAAGTATCATGAAAACGTTCAATAATAGACCATAGAAGAGAAAATATAATGCCAAATTTACTAATATGTCGTATACCTCTGCCAAAAGATCAGAACTAGCTATTTTTGCAACAACTCCATGGTCTATCATGCCACAAACATCACAATATACTTAGAATAACAAATCTATATGATCATTAGTTTTTTTTATCACTTTCATTAGTTTCTTTGTTTAACTAAATATACTTAGAATAAAAAATCTATATTATTCTAAACAACCTAAATGATGATGAAATGGTAATGCAAACTAGAAAAGATGCTTAGAATAACAAATCTATATTATTCTAAACAACCTAAATGATGAACCTTAGTAGATCAAACAATTTAATTATTATGAACATTAATCAAAATAAGATGAACAATATCATACTTGTTACATACAACAAATAATTCACTACTTAAGCATTCTTAAAGGGTCATTTTCTACCTTCGGAGTATCGAGTAATGCTTCATGATCAACACTACTAATTGTCCATAGTTCCTTTGTTTTTGGTTTGGCATGATGTCTTGACAACTTAACATTTGTTGCTATACCAAGGTGTGAATTCATGAGAATGGTTTTGTGTTTCTCATAGTCTTCAAATGTAGGTATGCCATTCTTTCTAATCATATACGTTTGCAACCAAGTTGCAGCAACAACAACTAAACTTGTAGGATACATGAACCCATCATCATCTGTCATCGACTGTGTTAGCTTCTTCTTTCCCTATACACATTGTGCCAACCAATAGTCTGATCCCTCTTCATTCCCCTATGGTGCAACAACTGCATAGACATGTCCTAGCTGTACAAGATCTAAAAGATAGTCATATTCAAGTCAACTTTCCACTTCATCTTTTAAAGAGGATTGTGCTGCAGGTAAAGGGGTTAGATATCATGGAATCCATGTATCTACCCACTCACTTGACTCACATTGATCCTAATCACATTGAATATAATTATGACAAAAACAATCCAACTCTCGTGTCCATATAGTCCATGCACCTACATTTGAGCTTTGAAATGAAAGAATCTTTGAAGATTCTCTAATTGTTTGACACTCCAATTTGTCTCTCACTGTTCCCTCCTCAACCAACCAAAACAACCTGCACACTTGTGAATCAAGTGTCCCTCCTCATGATAATGCATTACTACACCAATCAACAACAAAATGTGCATCAATGAATGTTGCACCACCTCTGATATTCAATTGTTCCTAAACCAAAACTCTCTTCACACATGCACCTGTGCCATCATGCTCACCTTTTCCATACCCAACTTCAAAAAAATCCAAGTATGTGGTACACCCCTCTGTACATGCATCTTGCTCAACCAATAAAACATATGAGCATTCTTGAATTGCCCTGTGTAGTTATCTAACCAAATGAGATGTCAACCCATGTTGCAATACCTTTTTCCTACAAGAAATTTTTTTTTTCAAAACAATGTTGCACAAACTTAGATGAATGAGATCTATCATCACTCATGTAAAAATGGTACTCCTTGATCATCTTTTAGTTACACATCTTGAATTTTTGATCCAACCACTGTGACCTATGGCTATGCCTTGCATACTTATAGAAAATATTTTTCTTAAAATCAAAAATAAAATTAACAATACTTACCTCTCTTGTAACCAACTAGCATCTTGAACCTTCACCTCCACTCTTCAAATTGTATTTGACTATCTCAATTTTTTTTTCTCAACAATCTTGTTAGCAAAATCATGTTATCAACCCTCATGAAAACATGTTACAAACTTTGATAAACCACCACATTGCAAACACGTTTCATTTAAACAATTGTTTCTATAAAAAATGACACCATCACCTCTAATGCATAAAAATGAGTCTAACAAGTCCCTGGATGACTTGGGGAGTTGCATTGCATGACATTCCTACAAAATTTTGTTAGTATGCATATTAGAATGAATATAGCATAATAATTCATGATATATTGAAAACTCAACGTGCTATTTACAACATGTACTACGAATATTAATAGGTACACAATAAAATGGATTACATGACTCAAAAGCCCTTTGTGAGATTTCCAAATTTAGACGTGCTTCGCAAAATTGTTTGTACAATATTGTTTGGCTACATTCCAAGAAATTTTTAGGATGTGGAGTGCTATCTCGATTTCCAATTCTTAACTTTAAAACATCCTTTACATTCGGTGATACTCTAGAGTGAGAGATCCAAAATTGTTCAATTTGTATCTTTATATTATCGATTAGCTTCTTATCAACACGTGGAAGCCTCCTACTAAAATCCCATGTATCATTTTGAAGAGGACTATCGAGTCTTCCTCTTCTCGAGAGTGCTCTAGATAGTGTTTTACGATCTAGATTTAAATCAATACAAGTTTGTCTCATTAAACGAGCCTTTCTCAAATGATGGCTTACTAGTGATGTTGTGATCACTCTACGAGCAACTCTTTTATCTTTTTCCTTACTAGTCTTTCCAATAGAAGTTAGAGCATTAAAAATATTTCTTACAATAATACTATTTTTCTCAGGCTTTTTGGTGACATGAATCTTCAATTTCTTTAATAATGGTCTCATTTTGTGAGACTTTAGCAATTGCACAAAAGTTGACATTGTTCCGTTAATTTCTTATTGGAAAAGTATTCATTGATCATAGTGGTAGCCCACAACCGACCATTCATGATAACCCTTTTCCATCAAGATTATTTATTATGTTCTCATCTATTTGAAGTAACCATTTAGGGGTTCTTGAATGTTGGGAATTTTCATTGGGTTCATTACAAATAGATGGATTTAGGATTTCAATTTCTTCTTCATAAATATCATCTCTTCTTGCAAAATTAGGAGATACCTTGACATTCATTGTTTCATTTTCACCTATTTCATGTTCAACATTAATATTTTCAATTGAGTGTTCAACATTTTGAATTTCATTTTCATGCTCAACATTTACAATTTCATGTTCAAAATTTTGCACATCATTTTCATGTTGTAAAGTTTCAATTTCAATATCATGGTCACTTTGAATTTCACTTAAAAGTAAAGAGGAGCCTTCCCCTTGAAGAGAATTTGACATACCTTTTCTTTCCAACCCCTTCCTTTCTCTATCTTTCACTCTACTTGTCTCAATTGCCTCCACGTGATAATTCCTCTACCTTTTCACTTTATGATGACTATTGCTTCCCATTATCCCAACCCAAAGATGTACCAAATAATTGAAAGAATAAACTTTTTATGAAATGGAGTGCTCCAAAAGTGATTTCTTGTTTGTAATATGCAGAAATCATGATATTCTTGATAGAGCAGAGAATGTGGGGGCTCTTGGAACAAATTTTTGATCTTTTATCCGTTTTGTCCACTCTCACAAAATAGATATCCAATTTTTTCAAAATAGATATCTGTTATTCCTAGCGTGTTATATTAATATAAAAAAATATAATATAATTTTATTCATATTATCTATTAATATATTATACTTAATATTAATATAATATTATATATAACATATATTAATATAATATTATATATAACATATAATACTATAATATTATATTATATTATATATAATATATACAATATTATTTATATTATATTATATATAATATATTACTTATATATAATAATATATAAATTTTAATGTGAAGGGAAAATATATCTTTGTCAAGAACGGATATCTATTACCTAATAACTGATATTTGTTAATTAAAGCTCACAACAAACCGCGCTTGGCTTTGTAGAAGCATGATGCAAAAACAAAATCAGTTTTAAAGTAAAACAGATATCCATTATATCAAAATTAAAATTTCTATAATATATTGAATGTTATATTATATAATAAATATTATATATTCTATTGTATAATATGTATATATGATATACAATATATATTACATATTATTATTATATATTATATATTATTATTGTGACACCCCCTCAGTTTGCTTATGTTTGGACAACTTCTTGGATTTCATCTAGACTGTATGATGTTGTTTTGCTTGACCTTATGTTATTGCTTGATATACATTATGACACTGTTGGATGTTACTCAAACATGGTGATATTTTGATGAGTAGATATTGTGATTGGTTGATGACATTATGATGTTAATTCATTGATATTGTGGTATCTGACGCTTCTTATTTATATCATGTTTAGCAGATTAGCTGATAGCTTATTTGAGGATCATGGATATGATGATGTTATGTATTGTTAGATGTATGCATATCATGTTTTTATTTCAGTTGTTATGTGTGGGTGATGGGGAACAATGTCGCATCACTCGCTTGCAAGCACCCTGTGACTCTGTGATTTCCCCATCACAGTGTGACTGATTATTTCTTTATGCACATGTTCAAACCTTCATTTTGCTGCAAGTTGTAGGTACAAGGCATTGACTCCACCTGATTATCAAGTTTGAGTGTGCCAGATCCCAATGGAGATTGTTGTTTCAAATGTAACACTGGGTCCCCCACTTCCAGCCATCGTCCTTGAGGATGAATTTCTGATGCTCCGTCCTGTCTACGAGTTCTGTTGGTAATGTTTTGCCTTTGTGTGATCATTTTACCTTTGTTTTGTTTGGTGAGTATTGTTTGACTATTTCTTCTTTAGGTCATGCTGGGACTTGTGTTTTGTTGATTATTTCATTTAAATGTAATTGTCAAGTTGTAGACTTGATTAGAGAAGATAAAAGTATAATTCAATTGAAGAATAAAATTAAAACAAACATGGTATATAATATTAATAAATTAATATTTATAGTTCAAAATAGTTAATTATAATAATATATATATTATTTTTGTGTATATAAACTTCATGAAGGAAAATTTTAAAAAATAACAAATTAATAAACTAGTGGATGTTTATTTGACTCTTTGTAAGTAAATTTTGTAAAGGGTTAAAAGTTATATGGAAGATAAATTAATAAATTAAAGGTATATTGTGTGCAAAGTTAAAAGAAAGGGTAAAAATTAATGAAAATTTGAAATAAAAGAAATTTAAATTGTGGAGTGGAGTATATTAAATAAGGTAGTGGTGTTAACTGGAGAGAGGCAGTTGGTTTATTTTTACGGGAAAAATTAAAGCATTCATGGAGATTTCTGAATTGATTATCTGAGAATCTTGAAATTTTTTTTGGAGGTTTTTGGAACTAATATGAAAATTGAGGGTTTGGATAGAAGTTTTTGGGTTCTTGGAAAGGAGTTTTCTAGGTTTTCTTTTGATTCTGGAAGGGATTCTAGAAAATCAAATAGTTGGAGGTGTTATTGAAGCTTTGGAGGATTGTTAGATTGCGGCTTGGAGCTCAGATTCTGCAACCAATCTCAGCTCAACATCAATTTTTATCTCCAAGACTCCAAGTTCCATGGCTTTTACCTCTGTTTAATATATTTCTGTTAATTGATTAGAAGAAGAAATGTTTGAAATTTGTGACTTCATTAGTTAC
>VDFB02031807.1:0-26143 GCA_007258455.2 Sequoia sempervirens | reverse complement strand
ATTTGAATTTTCATTTTGATTAGTGCATCAAAATGAGTGACATAAAATTCCACTTATAGGTCAATATTAATGATAAATTTGTATATAAGTTTCTTTATCAATATATAAGTTGTATGTTATCTAGGGTCTCCCTTGGCCTTCTATTTGAATTATTTCAAGATCTTGAAGAAGGAAGGCCTAAAAAAATATGTGATATCGACATAATTACTCAATCCATTCACCACATCTTTCATGTCTTTCCAATCTCTGTCAAGAGATGACATAAGTATTAGTGGAGGAGGTTAGAATTATTAATGAGAGTGATGTTGAGTATATTGGTTTTCATGTGTGACCAAAGGAATTGAGGTTGATGGTTTTGATGGGTGTATTTGTTTTGATGTGTGACCAAAGGAATTGAGGTGAGGAAGGAAAATTGTCTAGAGAGTTAGGGTACACTATTTTTTAAGCTTGGAGAGATCATATTTGGGTGGAAATTTATCCTTTAATTAAATGACTCACCTAATTATTTTATATTTTTTTATAAATCTCTTTATAAGATCATATCCTTGTTTAAAATGAAAGATGATAGTAAAGTCAATATTATAGTCATGTTGATTAAGATTTTCATTATTAATTTCATGAGTTTAGGGCTATCATAATCCACATAACAGTCCATTGTCACATTGAGACAATCATAACAACCCATAAGATCATCAAATCCCATGACTAAATGCTAAAAAAAAATTTTGGTTTCCTGGGGTAGTACACACAAATATCTAGCTACAAGGTGTCATTGTGTCCACAACAATGAGAAAGATAGGTAATCCCTAGGCTACCCATGGGAAAATGATTATTCAAACAAAAGTTGCTAAATTATAAAATTAAAAATTTGTCAATAGGTTTGATAAAAAAAGGTATGCCAACATGTCTAGGTAGGTAGGTAAATGCTAGGGAAGGCCTTTGCTCATTTTCCAAGTCACCTGATCATTCTAGAGTGCATTATTTTGGTGTAGTCTCTTAAGATTCGTAAGAGAAAAAGGTTGTCAAACTATTACGAAGTGGTTATTAGAGCTCATGGAACCTAAGAATGTTTCATATTCACCTACAAGTTGATATGGAATCCCTCCAATTAAACACTCTCAATTTTTATCATCTCAACATTGTTTGACTGTGCCAACTTAGAATGCATACTTGCAAAAATTGTTAGTGGAGAGTAGTGCAAATTTGGTAAAAAGCATATTTTTTCGTTTCAAGTTTCTTAGACCAAAAATAACTGTACCAACATGTCCAGATGGGTAGGTAAATTCTAAGGAATGGATCTATTCATTATCCAAGTCACCTGATCATTTCAGAGTGCATTATTCTAATGTAATCTCTTAAGTGTCATAAGAGCAAAAAATTGTTGAACTATGACAAAGTGGTTCTTAGAGCTCGTGGCACCTAAGAATTTTTATTCTACACGTACAAGTTGATATGGCATCCCTCCACATTAACCTCTCTCTATTTTGGTCAACTCAACACTATTTGACCATGCCAACTTAGAATGCATACTTACACAAACTATTAGTGGAGAGTAGTGTAAATTTGACATGAAGCATATTTTTTGTTTCATGTGACTTGGAAAAAAATTGACTACACCACCACATGTAGGTGTGTAGTTAAATGCTAGGGAAGGGATCTATTCATTTCCCAAGTCACATAATCATTCTGGAGTGCACTATTGCATCATAGCCTCTTAAGAGCCCTAAGAGCATAAAATTGCAAAACTATGATAGAGTGGTTTTCGAATCTCATGACACCTAATATTTTTTTGTTGGCACCTAAAATTTTATATGGTATCCCTTTATATTAACCTCTCTCAATTTTTTTCAAGTCAACACCATTTGACCATGCCAACTTAGAATGCATACTTAAGAAATGTTAGTGGAGAGCAGTGAAAATTTGACAAGAATCATATTTTTTGTTTCATGTGTCATGGAACAAAATTGAATGCAAAAAAACATAAATGATAGGAAAGGTTTCTATTCATTTTCCCAAGTCACTTGATCATTCTAGAGTGCACTATTATGACGTAGTCTCTTAAGATCACTAAGAGAAAAAAATGCAAACTATGACATAGTGGTTCTCAAAGCTCATGGCAACTAAGAATGTTTTTTCTACACCTACAAGTCGATATGGTATCCCTTCACATTAACCTCTCTCGATTATGGTCAAATCAACACTATTTGACCATGCCAACTTAGAATATATACTTGCAAAAATTATCAGTGGAGAGTAGTGCAAATTGGGGAAGAAGCATATTTTTTGTTTCATGTGTCTTGTACCAAAACTGAATGTGCCAAAATGTCTAGGTGGGTGGGTAAACTCTAGAAAAGGCCTATGTTTGTTTCCCAAGTTACTTAATCATTCTAGGGTGTTGTATTCTGACATAGTCTCTTAAGAGCCTTATGATCATACACATGAGATTACACACATTGTGAATATACACACATACATACACATGGGATTACATACACCATGAACATACATCCACATGAGATTTATGAACATACATATGTACACATACACATGAGATTACATACATACAAACATGAACATAAATAGATACATACATGAACATACACAAATGAACATACATGCACTTGAGATTCATAAGCATGCATACACCATGAGCATACACACATGTACACACATACATACATACACACATGAACATACATACATATACATATGAACATACATACACATGAGATTCATGAAAATACATATAACATGGAAATACACACATACATACACATGATATTACATACACCGTGAACATACACACATGAACATACATACATATGAGATTCATTAACATACATACATACATACATACACACACATACACATGAATGTGCATACTCATGAGATTAATGAACATACATATATACATATACACATGAGATTCATGAATATACATACACTAGATATATGTGAACATGTATACCTATGAGCATCAAAATCTAAGAAATCTAGCTACATACCATGTACAATTTTAGAATACACATAAAACATCACATCCATCATCAATATAATTAATAATTTCCATATCATATTTTCCATTTCCTCATGTACAAATACATCAATACAGTCTTTAATAAATTATCTCTTCAAAGCATACACACATATCCAAAAATGTGCCCCTAGGGCATTTGCCTCCTATATATATCATTTTAGTGTATCCCTCTCTGTGCCTACCTACCATTCTCATCTCTACCACCCTAAGGTGATCCTTGATGTTGTCCTTGTAGAATTCATTCCTCCTCACTCAATGGTATAGATCATCAATAGATGTCAAAATTTATTAAGCCCATACCATAAAATTTTTAAGAAAAATAATCTTCAAGACCTATTTTAAACTCAACAATGGAGAATTTATTGTCATAATAACCTCGTTGTGCTCCTTACTTTTGTGAAATAGACCTAAATATAAATATTAAAAAATTATTATGCATAATCAACATGAACTAAAAAGTTAATTGAACATTCTCTCAAACCAAATATGATGCAATATTAAGAATCATTACTTAGAATTCTATTGTAGATGTCACCTTATGAATTATTATGATCACTACAAAAGTTATAATTATTGATCTCAATCACCTATCCACAATAGATTTATTCTCTAAAACACCTACATTTATAAACAATTGAATTGTTAAGAAAAATAATCTTCAAGACCTATTTTAAACTAAAAAATGAAAGATTTATTGACATTATAACCTCGTCATGCTCCAAACTTGAGTGAAATAGCCTAGCATATAAATATTGAAAATTGTTGAGGATAAGCAACATGAACTACAAAGTTAGTTGAACATTCTCTCAAATTAAATATGATGCAAGATTAAGAATCACTAATTAGAATTATATTGTAGATGTCACCTTATGAATTATATGTGGATGTGTTACCATCATGACCTCATTGTCCTCATAGCACAATGGTGGATTTATTGATCTAAATCACTTGAAAATTTTACTTTTGTTCTCCAAAAAACCTACATTTTTAGATACAAGTGAATTATTATAGAAAATAAGATTTAACCTATTTTTAATGTACTTTAAATATAATACATATAAAAAACATGATTCTAACTAAGATGAACAATATCATACATGTCCCATAGAAAAAATAGATATGCTACTCAAGTTTGTCTGAGTGGTCATCTCTTACCTTCAGATTATCTAATATTGCTTCATGATCAACATTATTAATCGTCCATAGTTATTTTGTTCTTGGTTAATAACTTAACATTTGTTTCTATAACTAGGTGCAAATGCATGAGTATGGTTTTGTGCTTCTCAAATTCCTCAAATGTAGAAATTCCATTCTTTCTAATCATATATGTTCACAACCAAGTTCTAGCAATAACAACTGATCTTGTAGGATATGTGAACTCATTAGCATCTACCAAAGTTTGTGTTACATTTTATTTTACTCAAACACATTGTGCCAACCAATAGTTTGATCTCTCTTCTTCCCATATAGTGCAACAACTACATAAACAAGTCTTGATTGTACAAGGTCTAAAATATGGTCATATAGTCAAATGAACTTTCTATTTTACTAAGTAAAGATGAATGTGATTGATATAAATGGGTTAGATATTGTGGAATCCATGTATCTACCTAGTCACTTGACCCATAATGATCCCACTCATATTTAATATAACTCTAAAAAAAATAAGCTAAATATTGTGTCCAATAGTCCATGTACTTGCATTTGAAATTCAAAATGAATGCATCTTTGATGATTCCTTGATTTTTTGACAATCCAATTTCTCTCCCACTATCCCCTCATCAACCAACTAAAATAACCTATGCACTTCTAAATCAAGTGCACCTCGTGACAATACATAGTGACACCACTCAACAATAGAACTTGTGTCACTAAATGTAGTGCCACCTCTAATATTTAGTTGTTATTTAACTAGATCTCTCTTTACAAATGCACTTGCTCCATCGTACTCCCCTTTTCCATTCTTATTGATCTGTATAGGATCTAGACTAAATTGCAGAAATGAATGCTTAATTTTACAATGATTATTCCAAGTTAATTAAATCAAAATTAACTTAAGGAAATAACAAAATGAAGGAATTAACAAAACTGAGAGAAGATGAGAGAGAGAAGAAGAGAAGTGCAAACAGTTGATAACGGAGTTCGTCACAACGTGACTACGTCTCCGGGTCCACTCCAATAGAGAGACCGATCCGATTAACTCCAAAAATCAATTACAATAGCACCATAACCATTCTCCAAGCACTTCGACAGCATAATAGCGCTCTGGCATGCAAGAATGGCTCAAAAAATCTTCAACAAGACCTCTCTTTTGTGTTGTCTCAGCGTCAAGACTTCATCACCTGAAAGAAAAACTTAATTGCCACTCTCATCTCACACCCCCTTTTTATACATAAAATTAACTCAAATTGGTTACTAACCAATTGATTTACAAAATATTCCTTATCTCTCCAAATTACATAATAATCTTTAACAATCTCCCTAAAACAACTTAATCTCCCAAATTTATAAGGAATCCCCCATTAAATCTTCCTTTATTTACATAAAAATCTCCTAAATTAATTTAAGCCCTTCAATTTTATTGTTTATTCGGGCCTTATCACTTCGGGGGTTTTCATTTAATCCTTTAAAAGGATTCTTGTTTGTTTTAAGTTCAAATTAGGAGGGATTTTTGTTTGAATTAAGGCATTCGGTTTTTAGGCATTTGCCAAAACCGACCCATGCCTTTTAATATCCAAAAACTACCGAATGGTCTATCGGCAGCGTATATTTTTAGTGGACCGATGGTTACGGGTTCAAACCACCGGCCGTTGGTTTGTTTTCACCAATTTCAAACAAATAAATAACAAAAACAAGCGGCATCCACATATAATTAAACGTGCCAACTGTGGCTCAACGGTCACGCGGGAGTTTCGGGCATGAGGGGTTATGAGATCAAATCCCCTAACCAACCTTTTGTTAAAAAAACTTATCAACTCTAACAGCCAGATGGAGGAGAGAACCCATGAGGCCACGTGGCACGCCAAGGAGGTGCCACATGGCGAAGACTGATTCGCCACTTACGCTGACTGCCGCTGACTGTGCAAACTGATGACGTGGAGGCTGACGTATGCTGACTAGACATGCTGACTGGGCGTACGGACTGCCACGTGTCACTCTGTGATTGGTCCGTACAAATGCCACATGTCACACTCTGGTTTGTCCACATCAGATTCTGTACCATATGCTGACATCATCTATACGGATGATGACATCATCATTGTTCCTACTAGTCACCAAGTCAATTGAGAGCTTTGACCGCTGATAACTCTTGCATACGATGTCGGATTTTGACGAAACAAATGTTGCCAAAATCATCTCGACGAGCTCTTCGCAATGACGCCGACTTCGAATATTTTTGATGATGCCATTTTTTTGCCTTCTGGATGCCCCTGATTCCAGTTTGATCGAAGGTTTGACTGGCTATAACTCGTGCAAACAGACTCCTTTTCGCTCCGTTCGAGTTGTGTTGGAATCAAGACGCTGAGCTCTTTCTGATGGTGTAGATTCTAGAGAAAAATGAGACACTTCAATTTTCACTGAAAAATGTCCACCGGATCAGGCCTCCCCACTGAAGACCTTTTGGACCTCCAAAAGTGGCATTTAATTTGACATTAAGTGAGGACTTGGCCTCCCCACTTGTCCTGTATCCTCTGTACATCTGAATACCTAGCTCACAAGCACAATGAAGACTGCAACAATATTGTTGATCATAAACATAACTTTATCACTTCCATAAGCATCTACATCAAATGTCGTGGCCACTAACCAACAAAAATTGACTAGCATCAAGCTGAACATCAATGCAGAAATGAAAGAGAATAAGTCAACAACAATTCGATCCTTTACAACAGGAACATTTTTACCCAAGGATTCATCAATGCTTTCAAGCATCTTTTTCTCATGCTGTATTGCAAGTGCATCCTGCAACATCTGACCCTGGTTAGCTACTCCAAGTTCAAGTGTAGAACCACCTGTACTGACAGACATAAGAGTTAACTCTTTACTTGCATTAATTACCCTCTTTAACTGCCCTGTGTTTGCAAAAGAACGATCAGTCTTAATCTTGTGAGAATGTACAATATACTGAATGCCATCTTTAAATAAGTGATAATGATTCTTTTCCCTGTAGAAAATTGCTTTCCTGTCATATAAATAAGGGCTACCAAGCACTATTCCATAGATATCCAATGGAACTACATCAAACTGTACTTCATCCACAAACTTAGTAGTGATTGTGAATCTTAAGGTGCATTGTTTTGTTACTTGCAACTTATCATTTTCACAAATCCAGCCTAGTGGATAAGGTTTCCTATGTTGTGTAGTTTTTAATCCGAAGTTCTTTACAACACTTTCTGAAATTAAATTCACTTGAGAACCACTATCTATGAGTGCATCAATTTTACTGTTCTTAGCAACAACCCTTAAATGAAAAAGCTCATTCCTTTTCACATCTTCAGAGAAATCATTAACTGTAGAAGTAGAAGCACAACTAGCAACAGAAACACCAGAAATAGGGGTTTTACCTTTTAGACCCATCGCTGTTATCTTAGTCTCATCATCTGAATCTGAACCAAGATCCATAACAACATTTGTGGATTTGTCCTTACCCTTCTGTTTCTGATTCCGTCTTTGAGCCCACTTAGGCTTCAGTTCTGGATGCAACTTCCAACAGTGATCTTCATCATGACCTTCCTTGTCACAATGAGTGCAAGAAAGTTTCTCATCCTTCTTAACTGTAGCTGCCTTCTTTCCTTTCCCTGTCTCTGCAACCTTAGAAGATTTCTTTACATCATTATCAAACTTGTCAATGAAAGATCCTTTACCCCTTGACTCTAAGTGTGTAGCTTGTACAGACACTTCATCCAAATTACAAGGGTTCAATACCAAAATGGAATGCCTAAGATAGGAATGCAAACCTCCTATGTACTTCAACAAAGTGTCTTGGGTATACAAAGGAACATTCAAGGCAATAGCCTTATTCCTGAATTCATGGGTGTACTCTTGGACAGTTTGACCTTTCCCTTGCCTAAACATTTGCCAATCCATCATTAATTGCTGCATATGTCCTAGGGGATAAAACTGCTTCTTAAGAGCATTAATAAATTCTGCCCAAGTTAAACTGACTCTACCATGATGTGAAACTTCTGCCTTAGACCTACTCTCCCACCAGGTTAAGGTTGTACCTCCTAAACGAAGAGTAGCTAATTGGATCCTATCAACATCATCTAACAAGTTTTGGACTCTACAATAAACCTCTATTTGTTGAATCCAATCATCCAATTTTTAGCATTAAGTTCACCACAATATTTAGGCAAGTCAAATTTTACATCCAATTTGATTTTAGGCTTATACCCACTCTTGAAAGGATTAGAAGAAATAGAATGAGGAGAAGATGGAGAAGAAGGAGAAGGAGAAGAGGGAGGAGAAGAAGAAAAGGGGTGATTTGGTTGCTTCCCACCATCTCCATGTTGTTTCCCTTTCTTGTCTTTGTTATCTTCTTGCTTCGACGAACCTTCTTCACGTTCCTTCCGTTCTTGTCTCTCCTGAAAAAGAATGTCCACCTTTGCCTTCATCTCGAGGAATGCTCTTTGAAACTCCTGCTCACTGATTTCTTCAGGAACCTCCATTCCAGAAACTGACATCTTCAGAAATGTTCTACGCTTCCCGATCTCAGGATTAAAGTCTTCGAGCTTGCCTTCACCCTTCTGAATCCTGGATCTTGTTAGCATTCAAAAACAAATAACTACAATAATAGTCAAACTGCGCTCTGATACCAACTTGATCTGTATAGGATCTAGACTAAATTGCAGAAATGAATGCTTAATTTTACAATGATTATTCCAAGTTAATTAAATCAAAATTAACTTAAGGAAATAACAAAATGAAGGAATTAACAAAACTGAGAGAAGATGAGAGAGAGAAGAAGAGAAGTGCAAACAGTTGATAACGGAGTTCGTCATAACGTGACTACGTCTCCGGGTCCACTCCAATAGAGAGACTGATCCGATTAACTCCAAAAATCAATTACAATAGCACCATAACCATTCTCCAAGCACTTCGACAGCATAACAGTGCTCTGGCATGCAAGAATGGCTCAAAAACTCTTCAACAAGACCTCTCTTTTGTGTTGTCTCAGCGTCAAGACTTCATCACCTGAAAGAAAAACTTAATTGCCACTCTCATCTCACACCCCTTTTTTATACATAAAATTAACTCAAATTGGTTACTAACCAATTGATTTACAAAATATTCCTTATCTCTCCAAATTACATAATAATCTTTAACAATCTCCCTAAAACAACTTAATCTCCCAAATTTACAAGGAATCCCCCATTAAATCTTCCTTTATTTACATAAAAATCTCCTAAATTAATTTAAGCCCTTCAATTTTATTGTTTATTCGGGCCTTATCACTTCGGGGGTTTTCATTTAATCCTTTAAAAGGATTCTTGTTTGTTTTAAGTTCAAATTAGGAGGGATTTTTGTTTGAATTAAGGCATTCGGTTTTTAGGCATTTGCCAAAACCGACCCATGCCTTTTAATATCCAAAAACTACCGAATGGTCTATCGGCAGCGTATATTTTTAGTGGACCGGTGGTTACGGGTTCAAACCACCGGCCGTTGGTTTGTTTTCACCAATTTCAAACAAATAAATAACAAAAACAAGCGGCATCCACATATAATTAAACGTGCCAACTGTGGCTCAACGGTCACGCGGGAGTTTCGGGCATGAGGGGTTATGAGATCAAATCCCCTAACCAACCTTTTGTTAAACAAACTTATCAACTCTAACAGCCGGATGGAGGAGAGAACCCGTGAGGCCACGTGGCACGCCGAGGAGGTGCCACATGGCGAAGACTGATTCGCCACTTATGCTGACTGCCATTGACGTGTCCACTGACTCGGCCGCTGACTGTGCAAACTAATGACATGTCTGCCAACTCGGATGATGACGTGGAGGCTGACGTACGCTGATTGGACATGCTGACTGGGCGTACGGACTGCCACGTGTCACTCTGCGATTGGTCCGTACAAATTCCACATGTCACACTCTGATTTTTCCACATCAGATTTCGTACCATGTGCTGACATCATCTGTATGGATGATGACGTCATCATTGTTCCTACTAGTCACCAAGTCAACCGAGAGCTTTGACCGCTGATAACTCTTGCATACGATGTCGGATTTCGACAAAACAAATGTTGCCAGAATCGTCTCGACGAGCTCTTTGTGATGATGCTAACTTTGAATATTTTTGACGACACCATTTTTTTGCCTTCTGGATGCCCCATGATTCTAGTTTGACCGAAGGTTTGACTGGCTATAACTCGTGCAAACGGACTCCTTTTCGCTCCGTTCGAGTTGCGTTGGAATCAGGACGCTGAGCTCTTTCTGATGGTGCAAATTCTGGAGAAAAATGAGACACTTCAATTTTCACTGAAAAATGTCCACCGGATCACCTATCTTCAAAAAACTCCAAATATGAAGTATACTCTCTCTACATGCATTCTACTCAACCAATAAAATATACAAGCATTCTTGAATTGACCAATGCAATTATCTAACCAAATGAGATGTTGAACCATTCTAATATCTTTTTCTTGCAATAACTCTAAAAAAATAAAAACAATAATGCACATACTTGTATGGATGAGATCGATCATCACTCATGTAAAAATGGTACTCCCTGACTATCTTCCTATTCTCTTATGTACTATCAGGGGCATGTCTATATGTGATGTGAACAAAAATAACAATCTGAATGATTTGTAATATTGAGATTGCACTTCATTTTATGGTTGCAATGTGTAGTTTTCTACAAAATTGACTCCGTAGATGATAAGTCTCGTAGACACTGAAAAATGTCTCGAATCATATCATGCATTCGAATCAAATATACTAACATCATTTCCTCTTAACTTAATTGATTAAATTAGCCTAGCTATTTAATTAACTATATAATTTGCATCAATTAACCTAATTAATTTAATTAGGTTATTTTCCCCCTTTCACGCTAACATTTGTCTCATTAAATTAAATAAAGAAAACTATTCAATTTAATTATCCCTAAGTCTTCTTATTTAATTAAATAACCCTAAGTTATTTAATTAAATGCCATTTCACCTTTTCCCCATTCATTAAATCATTTAATTTAATGAATATCACTTTATTCTTCTAATTTCCCTAATTGCATGATTAAACCCTTGTTTAATTAGCAATTATCTAATTAATATAATCCCCCCACTTTCAAGGGAATATTCCAAGGTTGCACATTCCTCCAAAAGGAGAATATTCCCTCCCCTTTTGCACAATTAAAATTTGTTTTAATTTGCAAAATATCCTTTTCTCTCACCCATGAGAATATTCCAAAGAATATTCTCCCTCCTCCAATCATTTGAAAAAGAGAATATTCTCACTTAGCTTCATATGCAAGTTAACTTGTGACTTCTTTTGCAAGTTAACTTTTGACCTCTTGTACAAGTCAAAAGTGTGTTGGTTTGGAAGGAATGAGAACCCTTGATCAAATCTCATCTTGCATTCTCACCTGTTGATGAGAATCCATGATCCATGCCTTCAATTTCCTCCATCCTTGACCCTTGATTAGCTTTTTCAATGTCAACCCCCATTTCTCATTTGCTTTCCAATAAATAGAACATCATTTGGAGACAAATGGATCCATCTTTTTAACACCAAACTTATGCTATTGAAATCACTCACACTCACACTCACACTCATATTTAGCTCATATTTAGCATATTTTGGTTTAAATTAGTTGCATAATAGCTTAGATTCCATTAATGGCTTCCATAATGCATCCATTTAGCTAATTAGATAATTAGGGTTTAAATATTTTTAGTTTAAATCTCATTTAGATTAGCTTAGAAATTGTATATCTAAATCATTTAGCATAAAATCATGTTTGATTAGCTTTTGCATCATACTCATTTTAGCTTAAATAATGTTTTTATTCACATATCATAATTGTTTCATCATTTTTCTTCAATATAATCAATTGAAATAAGTTCACTGGTTCACGAGATTGGGAAAGGGTCATCGTTTCACATCAACACAACACCAATATCACAATGGGATAAGTTTCAGATGGGTTAGAATAGACATTTAAATGCTATTGTAGTTTAGAATGTTTTGCTTTAATGAATGCCTAGTTTAACTTCAATTCGATTGATCCTATTTAGATTGAGTATTAGTGGCATGGATATACCTCGATTCTTCATGGATCAAGTGTAATTTTCCCATACTAATATCCTCGGTCACATTCTAGCACTAGAATGTGATCAAGGATATTAGTATGGGCCAATTATGCTTGATCCATGAAGAATCAAGGTATATTCATGCCACTAATACTTAATCTAAACATGATCAATCAAGTTGAAGTTAAACTAGGCATTCATTAAAACAAAGCATTCTAAACTACAAAAGCATTTAAATGTCTACTCTAACCCATATGAAACTTATCCCATTGTGAGATTGGTGTTGTGTTGATGTGAAATGATGACCCTTTCCCAATCTCGTGAACCAGTGAACTTATTTCAATTGATTATATTGAAGAAAAATGATGAAACAATTGTGATATGTGAATAAAAACATTATTTAAGCTAAAATGAGTATGATGCAAAAGCTAATCGAACATGATTTTATGCTAAATGATTTAGATATACAATTCCTAAGCTAATCTAAATGAGATTTAAAGTGAAAAGATTCATACCCTAATTATCTAGTTAGGTAAATAGATGCATTATGGAAGCCATTAATGGAAGCTAAGCTATTATGCAACTAATTTAAACTAAAATATACTAAATGTGAGCTAAACATGAGTGTGAGTGTGAGTTATTTCAACAACTTAAGTTTGATGTTAAAAAGATGGATCCATTTGTCTCCAAATAGTGTTCTATTTATAGGAAAAAAAATGAGAAATGGAGGGTTGAGATTGAAAAATCTAATCAACATTCAAGGATGGAGGAAATTGGAGGCATGGATCATGGATTCTCATCAATGGGTGGGAATGCAAGATGATATTTAATCAAGGGTTCTCATTCCTTCCAAACAAGCACATTTTTGACCTATACAAGAGGTTAAAAGTTAACTTGCACAAGAAGTCACAAGTTAACTTGCATATGAAGCTAAGTGAGAATATTCCCTTTTCTAAATGATTGGAGGGAGAATATTCTTTGGAATATTCTCATGGGTGAGAGAAAAAGATATTTTGCAAATTAAAACAAGGTTTAATTGTGCAAAAAGGTAGGGGATATTCCATGGAAATATTCCCCTTTTGGAGGAATGTGCAAAGGAGGAATATTCCCTTGCAAGTGGGGGGAAATTAGATTAATTAGATAATTGATAATTAAATAAGGGTTTAATCATGCAATTAGGGGGATTAGAAGAATAAAGTAATATTCATTAAATTAAATGATTTAATGAATGGGGGGAAGGTGAAATGACATGTAATTAAATAACTTAGGGTTATTTAATTAAATAAGAAGACTTAGGGAGAATTAAATTAAATAGTTTGCTTAATGAGACGAAATGTTAGCGTGAAAGGGGGGAATTAACCTAATTAAATTAATTAGGTTAATAGATGCAATGATATAATTAATTAAATAGCTAGGCTAATTTAATTAATTAAGTGAAAAGAGGATGGGTTTTAAGAGGAAATGATTTTAGTATATCTGATTCGAGTACATGATATGATTCGAATCATTTTTTAGTGTCTACATTTTGCCGCTCTTTGAAGGGAGGTACATGCTACTTTGGTTCAAAGATTGAGGCTCTTTGGATTTAAAACTGTTGCTTATATCAAAAAATAAAAAAATTCTATTTTCTTAGGTGCCCCAGCAAAAGGATAAAGCTGATTCCCTGCTCCCTGCAGAAATCGAGCAAAAATTTTGAATTTTGGGTTGATTTTTCAAAAAAGGTGAAAAGCTGCCCTAGGGGTCTAGAAAGGCTCCAAGATGCAAGAAATATGCAAAAAATGATGCAAAATAAGCTTCAATTTGGAAAAACTGGTGAAAATTATGAAAAACCTTAGCTTTATGGTTAAATTAGGGAAAAAAACCCTAATTTTCTAGCATAAATAGGTGAGGAAGGGTCACTTTCAATTCATTTGTGCATTCACACCTTAAAGAATTCTTGCAAATTGATATTTAACCCTTTGATGAGATGGCGCGACATGTGCTCCCAGGACACATTTCCAACTGAGTTCAAGAGCACTAGAGGCTTCCAGCCATAGGACCGCTCGTATGTGATTCAAAAATTAATTTGAAATTTTGACTTTTTGATGTATTTAATGCGTTTTGAAATTTAAAATTTGGTGGCATCACTCTAGAGCGATGCTAAAATTAGAATCAGTGACGCTAATTTGAATTTTAGCGACACATATGTGTATTGTGATAGTTTATAATTTAGAATTAGGGTTTCTATTTCTAAATTGTGATGCATATTTTTATAGTGATGCACTTCTTGATTTGAAAATTAGGGTTAGGGTTTCCAAAGTTTAAATCGTGACGGACGTGTTTCTGGTGACACGATTTGTGATTTGCAATTTGAATGTCTCAAGCGTCACAATTTGAAATTTGCATTATAGTGACACTATTGTAAATAGTGACACTATTGTCATTTTAGAGCTAAAAATTCCAAACTTAGCCATTTTTTTTTATTTTGATGTCATGCACTTTGTGGGTGCTGGAGGTGACCCACCTTTGATGTTCCACAAGCACTAGCCCATAGTTTTGGAGAGACTTGGTGATTTATCTGAGTTGCAACATGAGCACTTGGGGGAGATTGGTCTATGGTACATCACATACATGCTCATCATCCAGACACACTTAGCTATGATGACTGCGTTGTGCGAGTGATGGCACAGTGAGACTTTGTCTTTCCACCTTCCCATAGGTGAGGCAACAATGACACAAGAGGATGTATGGCAGATATTGCATTTTTTGATACATGGTGAGCATGTGATTTATGACTTTGATGTCAATTACAATGCCTGCCATGAGGTGATGGAGCTAGAGGACATCGTTCTATTCACTTCACAAATTGACCTTGAGATGTATAGAGGTCAAGTGCCCACTTTCAAATTGATCATTTCCGTGATCATCTCAAGTTTGGTTGCTCCTAACCATCAGAGCAAAGGATTCATCCCAAGATGGGGCCTGGCATGGCACAAGATGCTCTATAGGAGGACACTATTTGCATGGGGGCTAGTGATGTTGGCCTCATTGTATCATGATATGCATGATTTCATATATTGTGATGGCAGAGCGATTAGTACAGGGGTCACCTTGCTACACATTTGGGCTTGGGAGCATATCACAGTGCTGTGACCGATTGTTTAGATGGTTGATGTAGAGCCAGATGATCTAGTGGTTTGGTGATACAGAGGTGCCATTACTTTACAAAAAACTGGGTAGCTTGGGATTCCTTACTAGCGCAGGGTACTTGATGATATGACAACATTTAGATGGTGACCCTGGCTTTAGATGCCAACATGGTATGATGATGTGCAACGAATTTTCTTTGCCTGATAGACTCGATATATGCAGGGTCGAGAGCAAACTATTATTGAGAGATACCTTCCAGATAGGGTGCCCCAATGGTTTGGAGAGAGGTAGGATAGGCCTGATGATGCATACAAAGCCATCTTTGCTAGATCAACATGAGAGGTACCTATGTGGGGGCCTATGATCCCAACCCTTGAGGTGGTTGAGGGATTTTGATAGTTGGTTGCTGACCATGGGCTTATGATCAGGGATAGGTGAATGCTTAGATGATGCCTACATATGATGCATGGTTCATACCCCCTTGCTGGTTGACAGATCTAGCGAGTGCTCCTCCATTAGGGAGACCAAGAGGCAGGGGTGCAGGAAGAGGAAAAGGAAGAAGATAGGATGACCAAGATGGCTAGGATGGGTAGATTCTAGGGGCACAACCAGTGGATTAGTAGCCTCCATAGCAGCAGCCTTTGCAACAACATCCTCCACAGAAGCAGTCTCCACTAGGGCTAGACCCTCGAGATTTATAGATTTAGTAGCTACAATAGTAGGTTCAGACCATTATAGGTGAGAGGGATTAGGCTTGCCAGTAGGTTTTGACGATCACTACTGAGAGAGACCAGGCTAGGCAATAGATAGTGGCCTTGACAACTGAGAGAGACTAAGAGTGGCAACTTAGAAAAATTGCAGAGATGCAACTAGCTTAGGAGGTTAGATGACATTAGCAACTTGAGACAATGACAGTTGTAGCTCAAGGGTGGACAGTGTTTATTAGGTTATACAGAGAGGATGTGACTGAAGCAACCTATTAGAAGATGCACTATCACAAGGATGTCCCACAAGCACTCAGACAACCAGATTATTCCTAGAGGAGTGGGGCATACCCTAGAGTAGAGGATTAGCCAAAGAGATAGGCTAGAGAGGGGAGTAGCCATCAGAGCTAGCTCGATTGTATATACACCTTTTTGATCATTTCCCAATTCTTTTATAAAAATATACATTCATGGGCTACTTTTTGATAGCCTCGTGGATATTGTATTTATGATCAATATACACACACTAATTCATATATTGTATCATGATAGTTATTTTTTGATAAATGATATAGATACAGATTCAATGTGATGTGAGGCACGTTCACTTTATTTCATGCTTATGAATGTATGGATGCACTTGATATGTGGATGTGACATGTTTACATTTTATTATGTATGGATGAACTTCTTTTATGCTTATTCGATATACGATGGAATGCAATGTAATAGATGGATGTACTTTTTTTTTGGTATTTGTTTATGACATGTTATGGGATTGATGATATGAGATGCAGATGTTATGCTATGATTATGTATGCAAATGTTTATGGATTCATTTCTTTTTGTGTATTTTCTATGTAGTTTTATGATGTGATGATGTATGCATGTGGATGTATGGATGGATAATGTAGATGTTCATACTGATGATATGATAATGTGATGCAACGAGTTAAGATGCCTAAAATAAAAAATCTATATTATTTGTCACAATGTAAATGATAATGATGATGCAAGATGGATGTTGTATGATATGCTATGATTATGTGAGATCCATGTATACTAATGATTTGTGGATGCAGGATGGATTCATTGATGATGTTTTTTATTGATTGTCATGATACCAGGTTAGCACAGAGAGAAGATAGAAGAAACAAGAGGATTGGCCATTGATTTTGATGATTGCTTCAAAAGATCCAGCAATTCTATGATCCACCAAGACTTTATTAGAGATGATAATGATGAATGCATGATGAGGACGATGATGATGAATGCATGATGATAATTTTCTCATATCTTGGGATTGGGATTTTTTTTCGTTCCTTATTTTTTGATATAACACATAGGCATGATGCATCAAGGTATTGATAACCAAAATGTCATTGTATCTAGTGTAATGGACTTTGATTCTGGAACCAGATAGGATAGTTCTTGTTCACACCTTGACATACAAAAACCTTGTCGGAATGTAAGTTAGAAGCCTAGAATATATTAGACCAAAGCATATGCAATAGTCAACAACATTCCCCAAACAAGTTTCCTATGCACAACTAAGCAAGTATGTGCTAAGATTATTTTACAAGAATACCCACAAGCACAACAAGCAAAAGATAATGATCAATGCCCCATTCCTTTCTCTCTAAATCATTTTGATAGACATGAATGGGTCATTAAGATAAATCATAAGAAAAGATCAAATATAAGCAGTCAGTGTTATCCATATCACTTGCCTATTTATTTTAGCTAAGGTGATTTTTGGTGTTGATGTCCATAGCAAGAAAGATACACCCTAGGACATGTTGATTAGATGGTCTGATGTAGGATGATGATGCTATGATGAGTCATTGATATAAATTTCACTGAGACATTTACCTATGATCCAAACTTTAGATTGACACTTAGGTTCTCACTTTATGACTTGCTATACTTTCTTTCTATTTGTTTTCCTAAAGGTTGAGGGTGACAATAGATTTATTATGGGTGAAGGTTAATTGCAGGTGAAAGCGAAATGGGATGGATGGTTTTGGATTTTTAAGAATATTTCAATGTTTTTGGTATTTTGAAAATGTTTTGAGTTGTTTTTGATCTTTTCAAAAGTTTATGTGAATGTTTATGTTTTTGATTATTTGAGGCTATTTAGAGTTTTCTCTAAGATATTTGATGATGTTTAGGTCTTTTGAATGTTTTCTAATGTTTTTGTATTTCCTGTTTTTCAAATGTTTTTGGTGTTTTTTGAATATTTGAATGTTTAGGGATTTTTGGAGAGTTCAACCAAGAACCTAACCTAAAAGACCTATCCTAGGGGCCTCATGGGTTGATCAAATATAAGCCTTGCCTACATTATACACATAGAGACCACGTAGTTCAACTAAGATGACTTATTAACAATGAGATATGAAGAATTGATGGAATGCCAATTTATTATGAAAGAATCCTAAAGGACTGACCTAGGGTGTCTTGGGGGCACATCAATGATGGCCTTGCCTACGTTCAAGCTCAGAGACCCATAGTTCGACAACAGGGTACAATTTTTGGATTTTTGATGTGATTTGGATGTTTTGGATTTTAGCTATACAATATTTTCCATGTTTTACAAATGTTTTTGGTGTTTTCGAATGACCTTAAGATATACAAGAACTTGATCCGATCCATAATAAATTTCCCCTAGTGTTTATGTGATAGACTACCTTAATATAGGTAGGATAAACTGACCTTTGGAATATGCCAAGCAGTACTAAAGGTGATATGATACCTGGCAACATCAAGCTATGATAGAGACACGGATGGGTGATGGAATAAATAGGATGAATGAGATGATGGATGAAGTGAATGATAGGACAAAGAGCCTTAAGTAGATGGAGGTAATTTATTTATGCAAGGCACTTGTTTTTTACAGGTTTTCACCAAGATACTTTCCCAAAGTCCCATTGAAGTGGTTTTCACTAGAGGAAGATTGTTTTTCTTTACTTTTTCAATCCTTTTTCTTAATTTTTTTGGATTTTGATCATTTTTTTATTTTTTTTGGTATTTTTAGATTTACACCCTTCAATACTAGGCATAACTTTTTTTAAGATGCAAGCTATTAGTTGGTTCTTGCAAGGGTTCACCTTCAAGTGTTGACAATTGGTATGATCTCGATCCATAGCTTGCTATGATGACAAAGGGACCCAACTAGGTAGGCTCAAACTTTCCTTTATTGTCTTGATCTGGAAGATTCTTCTGATTTTGTTTTAGGACAAGATCTCCTACCTAGAAAGACCAACATTTGGTCTTCTTGTTGTAGCTCCATTTCAATTAGTTTTGATATACTTACAAGTGATTAAGGGCATCAAGACAATTCTCATCCAGGAATTCTAGCTCATTCAACCGAGATACTCTATACTCTTCATCGGTGATTAGGTTCTGCAGTGACACTCACAGTGATGGGAGCTCAAACTCAATAGGAAGAATGGCTTCTAATCTGTAGACCAAGGAGAAAGGGGTTGCACCTATTAGTGTGCAGATGCTGGTTTGATAGGCCTAAAGAGTGGGATTTAGCTGTAGATGCTAGTCATGGCTAGCTTGATTGACCATTTTCTTTAGGATTTTCAAAATGGTTTTGTTTGTAGCCTCAGCTTGATTGTTACCTTGGGGGTAATAAGGGGTAGATAATTGATGTTGGATGTTGAATATTTGACATAGCACTTTCACATCCTGATTCTTAAAGGGTGTTTCATTGTCTGAGATTAGGGTTTGTGGAACACCATAACGACATATTAGGTAATTTAGAATAAATTTGGAAATTTGCTTCCCCATTATGTAGGTCATAGGAGTGGCTTCAACCCACTTGGTAAAGTATCCAATGGATGTTATGATAAACTTGTGGCCATTGGATGAGGTTGGAGTGATTTTTCTTATGAAGTTGAGTCCCCACTACGAAAAAGGCCAAGGTGTGATCTTTGGTTGTAATTCTTGAGCTAGAGCATGAATTAGATTGCCATGTTGTTGACACTGGACACACTTTTGCACATATTGATGGGCTTCTCTTTCCATGGTTGGCCAGTTGTACCCCATCCTTAATAGTTTCTTAGCTAAAGTCATACCACTAGAATGAGAACCATATATGCCATTGTGTACTTTTGTTAAAGCGGTTAAGGCTTCCTCTTCGTTAAGACATCGAAGTAATGTCCCTTCGATGCTTCGATGGTAAAGGGTATCACCTAGGATCACGAATCAGGATGCCTTCTTGGCAAAGGGTTTTTTAAGGTTCAAGGTGATATCGGATGGAAGGATTCCTCTACTAAGGTAGATAAATATGTCATGATACCATGGGGATCTAAGACCAACAATGAGACACATGAATTTAGATTCAAGGATTTCAAAAGTTGGTACAAAAAGTTGTTCTACCAAAAATTTGCATTGGAGGACGTTGTTCGACATGTCTAACAGTGATTTGATTATTGCCATAGCATCCGTTGCTCTATTGTTTATGTGAGGAATTTTCTCAAAATTATTTTCAATGAAAAGGTCCTTGAGACTTTCCACCATATTTTTGTAAGGATTGAGCTTATCACCCTTAGTTTGGTAGTCATCATTGACTTGGTTGATAACCAGTTGTGAGTATCCATAGACTTTCATATCTTGTATCTTCCATTGAACTGCTATCCTTAGAGTTGTTATTAGGGATTCATACTCATCAATGTTGTTAGTACATGAAAATGATTGCCTGTATGACTTTGGAATGCAATCAGCTTGAGGGATGATGAAAAGGATACCTGCTTCTGAACTGTGTTGGGTAAATGATCCATCAAATTACATCTTCCACTAACTTGTGAGATTGATAAGGAACACTGATTCATCAAGGAACTCAGATATCGATGGTTTCTCAACATAGATAGGTGTGTTTTCCAGTTGATCTGTGATCACTTGTCATTTTATTGCTTTGTGCTCCACATACTCTATGTCAAATTCTCTTATGATCATCACCCATTTGGCCATTTTACTAATGAGAGTCTCTTTGGATAATAGGTATTTCAATGGGTCAATCTTTTCAATAAGTTTGATTTGATGTGACAACATGTAGTGTCTGAATTGTTGTAAAGAAAAAAATACTACTAGGCATGCTTTTCAATGGGTGAATAGTTCATTTTATAGCCCACCAAAGTCTTGCTGATGTAATAGATAGCTCTTTCCTTTCCATTTTCATCATGTTGTGCTAGAAGAGCTCCTAATGTTGTTGATGTTGTTGAGATATATATGATCAACGGTTTCTTTGGTATCGGCAGCATGAGCATTGGAGGTGTCAATAAATAGTCTTTGATTTGCTGGAAATCTTTATCATATTTCTCATCCCACTTGTAAGTTATTCCTTTATGAAGAAGATGTGAAAAAGGGTGGATTTTTTTTTATAGTTTCTCTATGAACCTCTTGATGGATTGCAATCTTCCTTGTAACCCTCTCATCTACTTCAGTTTTTGTGGTGGTTCCATGTCGAGGATGGAGTTTACCTTTGTTGGATCAATTTCTATCCCTCTTTGCGATACGATATAGTCAAGAAATTTTCCTGATATAACCCCAAAGACACTTTTTTGGATTTAGTTGTATCTTGTATTTTTTAAGTTTGTCAAAGATGGGTCCTAAGACTTGTATGTGCTCACTTCTTTTCTTTGCTTTAGCCAAAATATAATCCACATAATCTTCAACTTTTTTGTGGATCATGTCATGAAAGATGAGGTTCATTTCTCTTTGATAGGTTGCTCCTGCATTCTTTAACCCAAATGGCATCATGTTCTAGCAATAGGTTCCCCATGGACAAGTGAACACAGTTTTATGTTGATTCTCTTTAGTGATCATGATTTGATTGTAGCTTGAAAAACTATCCATGAGTGATAGAATTTCATTCCAATTGTTAAGTCCATGATGAGGTCGATGTTAGGAAGAGTGAAATCATCCTACAAACATCCTTTGTTCAAGTCTCTAGAATCAGTGCAGATTATGATGCCCCAAGTGGGTTTTGAGACTAGTACCAGGTTTGAAACCCACTCAAGATAATCTACTAGTTAGATGAATCCAACATCAAGAAGCTTTTTTAATTCTAGTTTCACCAAGAGTGCTATCTGAGGGTGCATCTGATTTTTTACTTGACTAGCTTGGCTTCAGGATAGACTACTAAGTGGTGCACAACTACTTCTAGATCGAGCCTTGGCATATCTATGTATGAAAATACAAAGTTAGCTCTTCACTCTTTCAGGAATGCTACTAGGTTATTTTGTTCTTCATCCAACAAGGATTTGACATAGAAAGTGATCTTAGGTGCCTCTTATGTTCCCACATTGACTGGAGTAGCCTTTTTTGCTAGCATTGTTGACTTATCTAGATGCATTGCACTAGGGGATTGAATCCCTCATACTTGGGTGCCTCAGAGAGGTTTTCACCCTTGGATGCATCCTTTCTTTTTAGTATTTTAGGATTAAAAGGTGATGTAGAGCTAGGAGGATTCACAAAACATCTCACAAATCCTTAACAATTTCTCAAGGCAATCATTAAGTAATGCATGCTATTAAGCATTCTCTCAACCATTCAACATGGCAAGAAAACAATAGAAAAAACCTTTATCTGACCTTGAATTGAGTCTTCCATCAGTAAAATATATCATTCCATGCATAACACCATCAGCAACATAAATATAACAACCATAGGTCTTTGATTCACAACTTGCACCATAACTTTGCAACCTTTCAATTAGGGACTGTCATCACAAAATCTTTGAACTGACATAATATACCAACTTTAATCACAAATTTGAGTACCTTGGATAATCTTCTAAAACATATAATAAATTTAGTTACCTTCGTTATGTAACAACACTACAAATAACGTTTGTACTCTGCCCTTTTAGGCCTTTACCAGTCTGATTTCACTATGAACTGTAAAAAACAGTCATTAATAACTTTCACATGGATAATAATTAAGCCAATCTCTCCGGTCAGTTTGTAGATTACTTAGTTACAGAAATTTCATCCAATTTTTAGACAGATCCAACGGTTAAAACAAAAGTTATGAGGGTTTTACCAAAACGGGTAACCCTTGGTAGGGTTCCAGACTGGTTTTACAAAAAATGCCATATCTTTCTCATATCTTCATGAAATCAAATGAGACCAAGTTCAAAATGATGTAGAAACATATTAATACCTTCTCCAATGACTACCCCTTCAGTATATTTCCGTACATTTCCGTACAAGAGCAAAGAATCACGTTTTTACAGTGTTTTCTGAGAAAAAAAATGAATTCCATTGATATTCTTCCATTACAAATCAATTTTCTCTCCCTGTTTTCGACCTGTGGAGGATTTTTATACATTGAGGACTAAAACTAACTCATATCAACTGACTATAACTGATTCCAATCTCCATTTAACTAATGGACTTAACATTTATTTAATTTTTTTGCTCTCTTGACAATGTTTACAATGAGGAGTAACTTTGAACATTATGGAACCAATAACCTAAAATATGATTTCCTAGGACTCAAATGACCTTATACATATCAAAAATGGATCATTAAGCCTTATTAAAATATTAAGACATCAAAAATGAATACTAAACCCAATAAGGCCTCATGGAGGCATGTGATCAAATAGGTGCTCCTGCACCAAAAGGTGTCATGGTGTGGTTTTCACTTTAAGATCTACACGCTAGTTGCATTTCATCAATTTTGTGACTGAAGGATTCAATCGTCACCCCATAGTACACCCCTGTATCTAGCTCTATATCAAAACCTACTTTGTGATCTATCCATGGAAATTTGTCCTGAATTCCCATAAATTATGATATCGCTTCATCATTTTCAAATAAATCTAGAATCGGTGGTCTTTGTTGGTCCATGTCAATTAGCTATGGGTATACTAGGCGTATTTTGGTTGGTTGATCGCTTGAAGTAAAGGATGTTATCAATATCATGAAGAGAGAGTTGTTCTCAAATAGGTTGACAACATCAAGGGGGAAGTCATCTAAGGTGGTATCACGTGATGGAGGTAACCAAGAGGAAGCCTTAGCCCATTTAACAGAAGTACCTTTTCCAATAAGGGTGACCTTGCTAGTAGTACATCCTAGACCAAGATTCTTTAGTCATTTCTCAAAAATAATGGGCTCTAGAAAACCATTATCATTTTGTCCTAGTTTCTCGTTCTTAATATCACCCATTCCCTTCATTAGCTATAAGCCTTTGTTATCATCTTCCATGGGAAGAGCAGGGACAAATCATTCAACCTGATAGAGCATTTTAGAGACATCTTCCTTATTGACATCTTCTTGGTTTAAATCTCCCCACTTGGTGAAGGTAGTAGCTGCCATCTTGATTGTTTCGAGCTCTTTGGTGCTAGATGTGGGTTTCCTATGGGATTGGGGAGAAAGAGAAAGCTCTCCTAAGACAAAGTTATTCTTCATTAGCTTATTGTTGCCACAACCATCATCTTAGATCATTGCTTTAATTTTGGGTATACTTTGGACAATGGGTGTTTTTGTTTCTAAGGTACATGCAAGGGATGATGGGTCAACAAATGAGGTAGAAGGTGTAGGCCCTTCATCATTCTTGGGGATTTGGGGGACCTTATAGAATTTGGCCTCGAGATTTTTTAAATAGTAAAAAGGCCTAGGATCTCCATGGATAGTAATTTATCTACCCTTGAAAGGAAACTTTACACATCGATGATGGGTTGATGCTACAAATTTTAGGGAATTGATCCATGGTTGACCAAGTAGGATGTTATAGGGAAGATCAACGTCTAACACTTGGCATGTAGTTTCTACAATGATAGGTCCCACTTGGATGGGTAGTGCAATAATTCCTTGTGATACCCATTCTTCGTTGTCATATGCTCTGATGGTGGTACTCTTCACTTTCTCAATGGTATCCTCTAAATAGCCTAGGTTCTTGATCAATTGAAGGGTACAAATATTCAAACCAACACCTCCATCTACTAAGACTCTTTTGACCTTATTCTTATGAATGACAACCTCAATATGTAAAGCACGGTTATGAGATGGTTGTGATGGTAAGTCTTGTTATGAGAAGGTAAGGAGATGATTAGTGATATGCCCTACCATAGCTTGAAATTGATATATATCAATATCCTCAAGGAAAAATGACTTTGATAAAGCTTTCTCTAAGATTTCCCTATGTGTGGGTGATAGCCTCAATAATTCTAAGATGGATATCTATGTGGGGGTCTTCTTAAGTTGATCTAGGATATTGTACTTGCTGGGGTTTTACGTTGGAAATGTAGGCTATGTCCTAGATTGGGATGGGACTCCTTGGATGGTAATTTTTCTATGTTGTGTGGTGACTCCACACTTTGCACTAGGCCCTTTGATTTTGACGATGGTGATAACACTATCACAGGAACTGACTACATTTGAATAGGTATGCTACACATTTGTGTAATCCTTAGCTTTTCCAATATTGTTCACTTTGTTATGATCTAGCATAGGGTTCTTGTATATCTTAAGATCCTAATTCCTAATTGGTACCTCAATAGATATGGTATCATTTTCTATGAGATCTTGGATAATGTTCTTGAGCCTCATGCAATTTGTTGGTTTGTGTCCTTTGATTTTGTGAAAGTCACAAAGATTTTTCTCGTTGTACCAAGATGGTTTCTCTTGTGGTTCTTGGTAGTTGGGAAGTGTTATCAGGTTTGAATCTACCAATTTCTTCATGATTGTTTCAATGGGTTTGGATAATTGTGTGTACTTGCATTTAGGATAGTTGTTCTTGTTATGGGTACACCTTTGTTGCATTTCGATGTTATTGATTTGATTGTTCTGAGGAGGTGTGGTTTGTTGCATAGTTGGTTGAATGTTAGCAACGTGATTGTTGTTTGGCCTAGGAGCACTTAGGACCACCTTGCCATCTACTATGCCATCATTTGTTATGTTCTTGTTCTTAGCCCAGACACGAGGCTTGTCATTTGAACTAGTTGATGGTATGTTGTCTTTGTAAGCTTGAGTATTCCCTTGTGAGATTAGAGCTCTCTCGATAG